>JACGDI010005293.1:1645613-1679026 GCA_014898725.1 Jacaranda copaia
CACCTATTGAAAAAAATGGAGATGGCACAAAATAAAAGTTTTCAAAGGGTGTGAGAGAGTTCAAAGCTGTTAAAGTTGCAAATGAAACTGTTCAAAGTCTACTACAATCAACAAAGAGCACCTAAGCCCAGAAAATGACAAAGCCTTTGGTTACAATGTGATGTTAATTAACTATTGGTTAATGTTTCTTGTGCCTGAGATTATCTAGTTGTTTCAAGTGCAGCTGAGCCTCTTTTGGGCATGTGATACATTTGAGCTGTGGAAGAACTTAACCTGTGTTTGTTTACAGGCATTATGTATTAGAAATAAGCAAAAATTTTAGGTGATTTGAGCTTCAATGGATCTCTATTGTCCTAATGTACTTTCTGCATTTTGCTTTCTTTTCTGTTAAGTTTCTGAAAATGCGTGTACCACAGTTACACTGCTGTTGGCGTTTTTGTACTTGGACGCATGTTTCATGAAGCATGGGGTTCACAAGCCAGCAAGAAGCAAGCGGAGTTCAATGAGTTCCTTCAGGTAAGACTTGGCGATTTTAAGGATGGAAATTTCTTAAACATTGAGGAGCTCTTCAAAGGGTGGTCATGGTTAAATCTAAGTTCCGTTGATGAACACCTGCAATTCTTCTGTTTGCCTAATAGGGGTGACATTGATATTTTCTAACATGATTGGAGGTTGTGGTGCAACTCAAGAGAATAAGACTCTTTTTATCATAATGGTTGAGTTATTATGTAGCTGATAGATTTTTTATTTTTTCATTCCTAATTTCGAGGAAGATACCTTTTATCCATTGTCTATATGCATGTGACACTATCTGAACTTTGCACTTTCTAAATCCACTTTATAGTATGTGAGCATGTGCAAAGATTTCTACATGCACATATGCACGTCATGTGCTCCTCATTTCTTCTTCAATGGTTATGCCTTGTGATTCCAAAATGAACATTACCCTTGTGTTCTATTCAGAAAAACCGCATGTGCATATCAATGGAGCTGGTTACTGCTGTATTGGGAGACCATGGGCAACGTCCTCGGGAAGATTATGGTGAGGACAAAAGAAAATGTCCTTTCTGATTGCTTTATATTCGCTCAATGGAATTTTGTAAGATAAGCCATCAAAATGGATTTTCTAACACTAATTGAACACTCCTGCAGTTCTTAGAGTCACTGTTTAAAGTATGATTTTCTTGTGGCATGTTCTTGGGCATGCTTATATCACTGAAGGTCCCAGTTCCCTTGTGCCTAATTTATAGTCTGCTTTATTTCTTTCGCTTCTTCCATTTCTCAGAAGTAGAGAAAGGTGAAAGTTTGTTCAGAAGAATCAAGTTTGAAAATTGTATTTGATTCCGGGTGTACCTACATCTATTTTCAGTTGTCTTTTGCATAGTTCCCCTCAAATAAGTAAAGAGCAGACTAAAACATGAGTGATACTTTAACTATGGGTATTGAAGAAAAATGGTTATAAAATTTCTTGATTTATAATATGCTTTTGGGTCTATGGCTTTTTCTTTGTTTCTTTTTCTTTTTTTTAATTTTAGTTTACGTTGTTGAAGGACACAACTATTGGTGCCTGTTTTGCTTAACATTTTTGTTCTTATATATCTGCACTTCTTGCCAACTAATAATTAAATCTTTTCATCTGAGATCATTTTCAAATCTATGCAGATGACTTTTTTAGTTCTGTGTGTCTCTGTCATGCTGATACTTTTCCCATGTTTGTCAGTGGTCATGACTGCAGTCACCGAGTTGGGGTGTGGAAAACCAAAATTCTATTCAACTCCTGATGTTATCGCTTTCTGTAGGAAATGGCGGCTGCCAACAAACCATGTTTGGTTATTCTCAACAAGGTGACTTTTGGTCTATTACTCTTTGAATGTAAAAGAAAATCTTGTTGCTTAATATGTGGATACGCTACCCCCTCTTTTCTTTTTGTCAATAGATTATGGTGGTAAAACTTTTCAAGTTCTCTTTTTTAGACACTCTCATGGACAGTATATTCAGTTTTTTTGTTTATGATTTTTTTTTTCCCATTTTGTTTGCTAAACTGGAGCAGTCTGGATTAGCTAATTTATAATTACATTATACATGGACATAGACAGTAATGCATGTTTGCATCCAAAATTTGATCATGAGGCTTGGGCTAAGTAAGCCTTCTTGATTATTTCTTGAGCAAGTAGAATTCCTTGTCTGTAACAGTTTTATAGATAGATTTAATTTAAAACATGGCTTGTCAATGCAGTGCAGGTAAATTTTAACCACCAATTGAGTTATTTTTACGCTAGCATTGCTTGCTCACATCCAATTAAGATAATAAATTTGAACAACTATCATACTCTGCATTTAATTGAGAACTCTGATGAAGTAGTGTTGTAATAATATACTCAAAGCATTGTAGAAAAGATTTTTCTAGAAAGTAATTTCCAGAAGGATGGGATCAATATTCAATGGTGGCATACAATTGATGAATTCCTATGATCATAAAAATTAAAATCCAGCTGGCTGCCATAGGACATTGGATGTACAAAGGTCCAAGTTTTGGGCTTTAGAAAGAGGTCACATCTGTGTAAGAAGTGTGACAGAGAGATGAAATAAGGAAGATGGAGTTTTGATGAAATAAGAAGACGTCAAGGACACTTGTGAGTTCTGATATGTGCAGGACGGACACAATCTGAGTGCAAATTGAGACTGTTTAGATATGGTCAATGAAGAGTGCAAAATAGATGAGTTTAAAGTGGTAGCTAGTGAGTTTAAAGTGGCAGCTAGTGTTATACTATTATTTGACACTTAAGCTTAAGAATATCTAAGATGTCTGAAGTAAGGTATTAAACTGGTGGCTTGAGATAACATTATAGAGTTAACAAGTGTATTGTGCATTTTGGTCATTTAGAATGAGTGAGGGTAGACTTATTATCTATTTGTCTCCTAAAATGTAAGTTGAGGTCCCTACTTCCAAGAGCTGATAAGGTGTTGCTTTCTTGTTCACTGGGCTGTTGTGCTCTTTCCCTAAATTTTTTACTGAAACTGTTACAACAGATTGAATATCTTATGTGATGTTTTGACCAAAGAGTGAAGTAAGCTAGGCATCTTCTAAATTGAGTTGCTTTGATTACTTAATATCTTATCCATGTCAATAAGGTTGGCTAACTTTGTATTACTGGTGAACTAGACCTTTTACGAAAGCAAGAATGATATTCTATAATCTAGTCATGAATAAAATCTTTTGTGTGTACTATGAAATTCCAAGTGATAGTACCATTAAAATGTTTCTGGATACATATAAGCCATTTGGTTGATTAAAAAAAATGTATATACTCCAAATTAAATGAAACCGGGGGAGTCCTAGACATCATGATGCTACTGTTGTCTAACCAAACTTCTTAATTTCTTTCCTATATATATGCATATATAGTTCGTTGCTCCTGAACATCCTGCTGAAGTTTGTGTATTGAACTGAGCACATGCCCCTGAGACATAAAGTAAAGCTATTAAAAGGATTGCTACTCAAATATTTAATTCATAGCATTCCAGCCCTAGCAATCTAACTTGCTCGAGGCGCTGGGCCTCCACCATGAGAGCAAGTGCTCCTCTTCCTACGGTTACAATCCCCATGCCCAGCATTATCTTAATGAAACTCACTACGTTTGCTTTTCCAAATGTGTTGTGCCCAAAGCTACGAATATTTGTGATGGTTTTACTCAAACTCTTTTACCTTTACAATAGCCCATTTGGCATACTTCAACTTTGATTGGGTCATTACTCTGGCTTCCCACAAAGGCAACTGTTTCTATACCATAGCATATAATATGACCGGCCATTTAGCTGATACAGTCACTTGTATGAGATTGTGTGAAGCTAGCATTTGGAGTGTTGCCACTGCTTTTCCATATTGCTTGTGATGCTTGACCTTTGAGGGAGGTTCTTCATCTCTCAAAAGTCAATTAAATTCTGTTTGTTCTTTGTCTAACAGAAAAACCTGTCGCAAAACCCTGTGCATCTATTACCTTTTATTAACCGAAAAAAGTGTCCTTTTCATAAGTTGGAGAGTTCCTAAAAATATGTAGATGGTAATACCTGGAGGGTTTAAGGCCCAGGCTGACTCTATCTGCCCCATGAAATGTTGCATATCACTGCAATAACTTTTTACTGTGTTTAAATTTGTTAATAGGTGCGCAAAATCTTGCCTTTGTGCTCGCTCTGCTTTGTCTGGTGAAATTCAAATATAGAAATTGTGATCAAACTTCTTCTCATGTATTTGTATGTTCTGTTCCCATATCAGGAAGTCCGTGACATCATTTTTTGCTGCTTATGATGCACTATGTGAGGAAGGAACAGCCACACCTGTATGCGAGGCACTTGATGAAGTTGCAGATATATCTGTACCTGGTAAGATTTATATTGAGATTGAAAATGGAACTTCCATAGATATCTGTAGCCATTTAGTTGCAATCATCAATTAATCATGTTATAGTTTTATCTGTCAGTGGATGAGTGTGGTTCTATTCCTGCTTAAGCTGAATTGCTGGGGTTTGATCTGTTAAAAGTATTATCTGCTATTTGACATACTATGCTGACTTCACCTGTTGCCAAGCTAGCCTTTGAACTACTTTATCATCTATCAGTAGCAGTTGTCTTCTTCTATCAATTAGAAATGCTTCCTGCCATGCATCTTTGCTTCCACCCTGTTACTAATGCTTTGCAGTCATGTCATGTTCTTAAGAATCATTTTTCTAAAGAAAAAATGTCTTCAGTATTCAATTGGGTACAGTTTTATGTGAATATAATTGGGTACAGTTTTATGTGAATATATATAGCCCAACCACCTTCATCTTTTGTATTTCTGTTGCTGCTTCTCAATTTCTTTTGCCTCCATATTATCAGTGGCCTTTTGCAGTAATTCTTGATCAAGCCCATGGCCAATATGCTCGTTATTTTCATTTCTATGGTCCTGCCATCTTCACAATTTCTTTGTTATATTAAGTTAAAACCTCTATCTCACATAGCCTTTCGATTCTTTTCCTTAGGTGAGAGTACGAGTACTATGCAACAATATCTTCTTGTGAAATAAATAAACCAGAATCAGATAAAAAAAAAATACATTGGCAAATATGCTTGTCATTTATTGTGCAGTTTGAATTTTTTTTTTATTATCTCCTCTTGTTTTGTTTCCTGCACCCATGCCGGTTTTGACATTCAGGATGGATAACAATGTGGACTGCCAGCTGCATTATGTTTCATATGTGATTTCATGGAAGTAGTTGCATGTAAAAGCTGACCTTCCATTTCTCCTTGGCTGCAGGATCAAAAGATCATATCAAGGTGCAGGGTGAAATCTTGGAAGGTCTAGTGGCTAGGATAGTAAGCCATGAGAGCTTGAAACATATGGAGCAGGTTCTGAGAGACTATCCTCCACCACCCTTGGACGGAGGTAATCTGATTACACTTAACTTTGTTTTCTATAGTAAATGGTATGAAAGGGGCCATTTCATACCCATATGCTACTGTCTATGATGGCACCAAACCAGGATCACTGTTGAAAACATTAATCCAAATGATAGGGTACAATAAGATTATATTTACTATTTTATTAAGATTATATTTAGATTTTTATTTAATTTTTTTACTTCTTTTATATGTCTTAATTAAAAAATTAATTTAACTAAGTTTAATTAAATTATTTTAGATATGTTTATTATTTTAACATTATTGAGTATGTAATTTAAAATTATTAAGATTATATTATCTAAGATGATATATTTAGAGTTTCATTTTTAATGTTTTACTATTATTTTTCTTATCTAATAAATAAATTCAAGTAAATTTATTTAATAAATAAATCCAAGTAAATAATTTAAAATTATTAAGATTATATTATCTAAGATGATATATTTAGATTTTCATTTTTAACATTTTACTTATTATTTTTCTTATTTAATAAATAAATCCTAGTAAATTTAATTCAATTAGTTTAGGTATATTTATTATTTTAACACTAGTGAGTGTGTAATTTAGAATTATTTTAACTTATGTTATCTAAGATGATAGATTTACATTGTATTTTTATTTTTATGATCTTTTACTTATTTTTTTATTAATAAATAAATTCAACTAAATTTAATTAAATTATTTTATTATATGTTTGTTGTTTTAACATTTTTGAGTAATTTAAAATTATTAATATTATATTGTCTAACTATTTTTTTTTTTATTTCAAGTTTGAATTTAAAAAGTTTCCTATATTTATGAAATTTTATTAATATTGAAGTATAAATACTAAAATTACATTCCTATGTTGTAAAAAATATTATAAATGTAATTTAATAAATATTAAAATTATATTCCCATGGTGTAAAAGTTATTACAAATTGATCCAGGACATTTTTGTCTTGTTACATTTGATGAATGGATATCAAGCGCAAGTTTGGGTTTAGACCAAAACTTGTGAATGACATCAACAAAAATCCTTAATGGCAACAAATGCCGTCTGCAAATTGTAAGAATTAGTAAATCCCAGGGGTTTTTGGTAATTATGAAATACTTATGGGTTTTTGTAAATTGGCTAAACCATCTAGGGGTTTTGGTAATTAACCCTAAGAACATATGATCTGTTAAGTATTGGACATCTTGAGAGCAAGTTTAGGGAATTTGGGTCTAGAAAATAGCACTAAGCAAAGCTTTTAAAGAACTCAATAGCGATCTTGAGCTAAGTTTTTAAAGAACTAATTGAGGAATTTGGGTTATTGTGTTCCTCCATTCTCTTACCTATTGTTCCACCCTTCAGTGAGAGGTTGTTTTTAGTTTCAAGTTGCTTCATCATTTGAGAAAGAATATGGTTCAGGTAGAAAAGTCGCTGTTGGGGCACAGAAATGATTTACCGTTACGCTTCTTAGCTTCCCTGCATTAAGTCACTTTGGGTTGAGTTCTCCTGCATGATAGTCTGCAAATATTCTGATTTATCATTTTGGAGAGTGAGTGATGAAACGTGTGAGGTGATTGGGAACACTGCAATCTTAACTCTTCTGAAGATATTTGGTTGTGATGTAACTTTTTTCAGGACTCCTGGTTAAATAAAAAAACAATGTTATTTGATGTTAATCTGTGACAGAGCAATTTCTACAGAGAGTAGTTTCTTATTTCCTTTCATTCATATTTTTGGGTTCCCAAACGTGAGAGATGTTCGTGCTTTCAATTTTCTTGATCAAAGAGTGATTTTAATAATTATCTAGCTTCCTCATTTCTGACTTGGATTGTGGTACTTTTTCTACTGCTGATTTGATTTTGTCTTGTTTTGTATGCTTGTACCCACAAATTGTGAATTAGCTGACCAGCATTTGGGATCCAGCCTGCGGGAAATATGTGCTGCAAATAGGACTGATGAGAAGCAGGTAATTGTGATACTTCTTCTGTGAAAATATTAATTTTAACACTTAATCATTTAGAAATTGTACTTGGAATTGTTCATATTCTTTTGTTTGGGTATAATTTACAGCAAATAAGGGCCCTTCTTGAGGGCGTTGGCACCTCCTTCTGCCCAAATTATTTAGATTGGTTTGGAAGTGACGTCTCCAATTCTCATTCAAGAAATGCAGATAGATCCATTCTATCAAAATTTCTACAAGCGCATCCTGCAGATTTTTCCACGACCAAATTGCAGGTAGGCTGTTCTCTTGTTCAACTTATTCTTGACTTTGGAAACTGGGGCAAGTTTAGTGAATAAATTTCAGAAAGGTAGATGCTTGTTGAGCAATAATTTGCATGCTGCGGTTCGAAGAATGCAGCAACTCTCTATCAGCTAGCTTATGCGTTTCCATGTTGGTTGCAAACAATGAAATTATATTGTCCTTGCTAGACAAGAGGATTCATAGTTTCTGGAATTTAAGTGATTTCTTTTGTTTATTTATTGTGGTCTATTCGAGTATCTTGATAGGTGATCTATTTCAGTGATATTAACTTCATTAACCTTTTGCACCAGGAAATGGCTCGTCTGATGAGGGAAAAACGCTACCCGGCTGCTTTTAAGTGTTACCATAACTTTCATAAGCTTGATTCTGTTGCAAGTGATGATCTTCATTTTAAGATGGTTATTCATGTCCACAGTGATTCAGCTTTTAGGCGGTACCAGAAAGAGATGAGGTCTGTTTTTGAAAGTCTGTATATCTATTATATGCCTCCATTCATTCACCTAAAACAAGTTTTGACATAATGCGTAAAGTTTAACTATCCTATGGATATTTTCATTAAGAAAGATGGCATACTGCAGGAACAATCCAGGATTGTGGCCACTCTATCGAGGTAAATATCTTACTTGTTAATCCAAGTTTCTTGTTATTCACGTGCTTTTCTTCTTGAAAGTGTAAACGTGCTTTTCTTATTGAAAGTGTAAATGTAGAGTTAATGCGGAGCATTGCATGATTCGTGAAGCATGTATGGGGCTGCTAGAAACCTCTGATATAACTGATTATAAACGATATTGTCACGTTAGGGCCTTTGTTTGTAGTGATTTATGATAGTAATTGTCGTTATACTGATTGAGTTTATATTGACTTAAGAGCAGTGCACAATTTTATTTGAATAATGTGAAAGGTAGGCTATATGTGCTTGTGTAACCCTCTAGACCCCTGTTTGGGGAAAAAAACGTTTTTTACACCCTGAGACAATTGGACTTGATGCTCCAATTGTTTTATAGAAATTATATACTGATGTTTGGCAATGGTGAGATGAATACATGTACTATTTGGTACTCAAATGGTTTTTACATTGTCAGATAATTGTGATGCTCCAGTTGCTTTAAAAATTACATACTGATGTTTGGTAGTGGAGCAATAAATACATATACTGCATTGTATTACAGGCACATGCATAGCCATGCATGTATATGCTCAGTGAGGAGAGAAAGGTCCATGATATATATAACTTTTTTTTTTTTTGGTTTCACTTTAATATCCTGGTTTAAATCTTCAATAAACATATTCTAATGTATCAGGAATAGTTTACTATATTTGTTACTATGCTGACGTAGATTGATATCAGTAGTAGCTAATCTATTGGTTGCCATTATAGTTTGCTATATAGTCTGTGGTCTTAGCTCAGTGATACGAAGGCTTCAAAGTCATCTGAGAAGTCATTGAAAAACTGTTTTGTCAGAGAAACAGGATAAGGTGTTGCGTGCTTCCACAAGAAAGAGGTGTGTATGTTGTCTGACCACGGGATCTAGTAAAACTTGAGCTTGTAAAACTAGTTATTGTAAGTGAAGTTCTCTTACAAAGTTGATATTGGATCAAGATAATTGCTAAATAACATTTTTTTCCTTGTGATTTGGGAGGCCCTGGGCATTGACATTCACTAGGAGTGTGGCTAATTACCCTCTCCCAGGTGTTTGAAAATATATGAGCTATGAATACACTCATATTCATCCAGGGGTGTCAAAATTTATTTTCACCTCTAGAATAATTTTTTTTTTTTTATTGGTAGCCTCTAGAATCATGTAACTTAGTATAAAAATTATGTTTGTTGGAAAATATGCTATTACATTTTTTCCATGCTCATATTGTGGAGCCATTTCACTGGAGTGAGCCATCTAAAACTGATTATTTCTATTTCCAGTCTTCATCACCTGTGATATTACCTGTAAATTTTCTTTGCAGTTCGCATTAGAATTTGTATTTTTCTCTTTGTGTCCTTTCATGCTATTCCCTTGACCTTGCTTTGGATAAGTAGGCTCAGTATAGCAGTTTGGTTATGACAATTTATGGAAAGAAAATGTAAAAAGTTGCATAAAACTCTTTGTAGTACAACCTTTGGCAGGAGGAGTTTTCTAGCACAATTTTCGGAAATGTAGAGGGGTCTAGAGCTGAATTTCATAGCATAGTGTACTTAACTGCTTTATAGAACCACGTTTTAGCTGGAAAGTAGAAGTTTTTAGCAGATCATCGATGCATGAAATGCCACACACTCTGACATATGAAATCGATGTGGAAGAGACACATTGCAATCCTGCATGTGGCATGGATGGCGCATGTCATAGTTAATCTTTGTGCCAAGCTTTGGGAATATTGGTGCATATCTTGCCTTTGATATAGTTTCTATATTGAACTGCCCTGTATTATATGTTATTTTAGCTATTCTTGATGCTACTCAATATGTGTTCCTTTTTTCTGCAATGCTTGCAAATGATGGCAATTTAAGAAATTAGCTTTTTGTCTCTTGCTTTCCCAGGGTTCTTTGTGGACCTTAATTTATTCAAGGCTAATAAGGGGAGAGCTGTGGAATTCTCCAAGGAAACAAATGCTGTACCAGAAAATGGGAGGACAAATGGTGCATCTGCAAAAGATGGTTTAGCTGATGAAGATGCAAACCTGATGATCAAGTTGAAGTTCCTCACATACAAGGTATGAGATGCTTTGGCTGCATTTATCTATTACTGTCACACCCAAATTTCGTTACTTAATTCCTAATAATATAAATGCTTGCTCAGTTAAGGCATTTTTGTTATGTAGTAGTACTTGTATGTGCTTGCCTAATCTACGAGGCCTTGTTGAGGAAGAATTACATAGTGCAAAATAGAAAAATACGTTGATGAGCCAAGGGCATATTATGTGTAGTGACTCCATCATTCATAGTAAGCAATAAATTAAATTAACCATCCCAAAGACCCACATCAAAGTACCATAGATTTTGGTTAGCTATCTTGATTATGATTTTTCTGACCCCCAAAGAAAGATCAATGTGAGAGGTTAATAAACAAAGTTCTCAAAAGTGATTACATAACCATGGGAGGTTAAAACCCTGAAAGTTCTCAAAAGTGATTGCATCACCACAGGTGATTAAACCTCCCAAAGAAGAAGAAGAAGAAGAAGAAGACAAAAGGAGGTTAAACCCCCTGAGTTCTCAAAAGTGATTACATCACCATAGGAGGTCAAACCCTCCCCCCCGGCCAAAAAATAAAAAAGAAAGTTAGAGATTGTGGTAAATGTCACAGAAGCTATGGATAAATCTTTGTTATTGAGCCGTGTATCTGACCTCTGCTTAGCTGATCTTCAGTTGAGGAGCAAATCTTAAGACTACTGTACAATCAGTATGCTCACCCTGTTTTATCTGCACATATTGAACCCCTTCTGCTTGATCTTCATTATTCCCCACAAAATCATTTGAAGTAAGGAGTTCCAAGGGTTCGATATCATATTTAACGCATCTTATAAGTAAATTATCAAGCATAAGTGTATATATTGGGGTTAGGAGAAACAAGAAAGTCTAAAATTTTCAGATTCCCATCTATTTGTTGCTTGACCCTTGTATACTTTTGAGTGAAATGGTATGCAAGCAGAGGAGCAGCCCCATTTGGGCAATGAACTTGTGTGATATACCCTTTAGTTCAGGAGGTTTTCCATTAGTGGTCCATAAACTTAGCACAAGAAACTGCAATGAGATTCCTTTAGGGAAAATGTAATTTACTAAAGTTAGATGTTGCCTGGTGCAAAGAAGTGAAAGGCTTCAAAATCCCACCTTTGTTGCTTTTGTAATTATTTGACTCATTTTGAGTTCTACTTTAAGGTTCAGATCCTAGTTCTAGAATTTAATTATAATGGAGAAGTTTCTGAATATTGTGTCATGAATACAATGCTTGTACTCCTGCGGATCTATAGATTTTAGTTATATATCTCATGCTTTATGTAATTTTATTCTTCAACCCTATCGGATTTGGTTAAGAATTTATAATTTTGAAAAGAAAATCAATTGAGGGGATCATCTTGAGATCAAGTATCATATGCTCAAGATGTTACTGAGCATATTATAAAAAGTATCTTTTAGAAATTCACTAAAAAGCTTTCTTGAAGATTCTGGTATCTGGCCAAAAATTTCAGATTCACCATTCTAATATTTGTGATGAATTTCAATTAGGTTACATGGGAAAGGGTCCTTGTCCTCATGAGCACAATTTACTCAAAGAAATAGGGAATAAACTTTTGCCATTCTGATCCAGATTGGTTGAGAGATTTATGCAGTTGACCTGCCACATGTCAAAAATGCAGTCCACTGTTATTATTGCTATTATTCGAGGCTTGAAATTGGGGCCAAGGGAGTGATAAAGCATTTGTTGTTCTGCATTTTTTCTCACTTGTATTGTTATGCATTGTTTCATATACATGCTGATATTATGTCCCATTGAAGTTTCCAGGACCTGTCACTGTATGCAAGGTTCATTTAGCAATTGATGGATGACTAGTTTTAATTTTTTTTTTTTTTCATTTTTCCAATATGCAGTTAAGGACTTTTTTGATCCGGAATGGCTTGCCAATTCTTTTTAAGCAAGGTGAAGCTGCGTACAAGGCCTACTACCTGAGGTGAGTTCTCCCGAAGCTTTCATTTAAAGAGTTAAGGCTCCATTGCCTTCTTTGCGCAAGTCCAAAGTTGGGTCAGTTGATAGACTAGTCAAGTTTGATATCGTTAGTGTGCTTTGATAACATAAGCCACGAACTTCTAATTCTAGCTCTTAAAATAAGAAGCATCTGACAGAAGAAGGATAGAAACATCTCCCTTTGCATCCTGCATGTTCTGCTAGCCCAGGCCTATCCCTCTTTCTGGAATATACTTGTGATTAGAGAACTTGAAAAAAATGATTTTCTCCCATCTTAAGGTATTTTATGTGTATATGCTATTTGACAGCAATACTGTCAAAGAAGAAAGCTGATTTTAAAGATGAATGATGTCAAAGTATCTTTCCCTATCTCACTAGTTGTTTTTGCCTTGTTAGTATTTTGTGGTTATATTTTGTTCATAAAAGAATGGTTCTGGTTCTCTTTCTCAGAGAAATTTGAGAAGACTTCACCTGTTTTCTCAAAGATCCGTTGTTATTATTTCTTCTTTTTTCTAGTTGAGCTTGATATTTATCACATCTAGGTAAACTCAACCACAGGACATAAATTCAGGACAACCTTTGTGCTGTAACATGTGCATGATTGTATCTACTGCAGTAAATCAACCTCTTATTGATGTCAATAAACTTGCACATCACCTTTTCACTGGGGGATGTTCTTTGGATTTCATTTAGGTTGTAATGCATGCAATACCTCTTATGATTTGTTCTTCTCTTGAATTATATTGTATAAAGCAGAAATTTGCTGAAAATGATTGGTGTTAAACAAATACAGTGGCATGCTTGAGTCCTATTACTCTATTCATAACTATTATATGGCTGTTCTAGGCAAATGCAGAAATGGAATACTTCAGCTGCAAAGCAAAGAGAGCTCAGCAAGATGCTGGATGAATGGTATTTCTAGATTTCTCTTTGCATTGCCTTTGAAGTTGTAATTACAATATCTGATTATGTTTTTTCCGCTCTGCCAGGGCTGTATTTATACATAGAAAATATGGACACAAACAGCTATCTTCGTCCACATACCTTAGTGAAGCTGAGCCATTCCTTGAACAGTATGCAAAGCGAAGTCCACACAATCAGGCTTTGATAGGATCTGCCGGAAGTTTGGTGAGAGCTGAGGATTTCATGGCCATTATTGAGGGAGGCAGAGACGAAGAGGGGGACCTTGAGCCAGAGAGAGAGTTGATGCCTCCAAGTCCAACAACCATGGTGAAGGAAGCCATTCGGAAGGATGAGGGACTCATAGTCTTCTTTCCAGGTAGGAGTTATGCTAGTATCCTGCATCCTTCTTGGTAGAACTAGTCATCGTGGCATGCCGTCCCTACGTGCATATTAGTTTATCATATTATTGATGCTAAATTATATTATTAAGTAAAGTACTCAATTTTTTACAATGTGTATTAGCAATAACATAATTTTAACAATAATCACACTAATAGCATACAATAGTAATTATCCATTAATATAAACTCATATTTAACAAATTATTTCTATATCAAAAGTTTAAAATTATTAAATATATCTACCTATACATTCTATAAATTTTGTTATTATGCTTTCACTATTTTATTTGTACTTTTAATGTTAAATTAAGTGATAGATTCACTTTTGAAATTAAATTCAAAATTAAGGGTATAATTGGTAAAGCAAATTTTGATGTAGCATGGCATATCTGCCACTTTGAATGTGTAAAGGGCCTTTCTTTTTTATATAGTATAGATGATTTAAATATTCAGCATTGTGGTTATTGATGTACATTAAATGCTTCAAGAAAATTAACTGCACAACTCCTCAAAGCTACAAAAAAGTGAGTGGTAATGAGGAATTCCTTTTTGAATAGTTATAGTGGGAGTTTGGAACAGTATCTGAAACTGCATAGTGGCGACTTACAGTAAGAAACTTAGCTGCATGAGACCTCAAAGCTACAAAAAGCAAGTGCTGCTGAGGGATTTTATTAGATGAGTTCCTGTGCAACTTGGGAACATTATCTTCAAATACACTACATAACCTTGGTCGTTATTTACTTTGAAAAGTGGGGTGCTTGTATGTGAGAAAAAATTCATGCTTGGTTGACTGAGGGTATTATCTTATTCAAGTAATATCGTGTTTGCTTCAGAGGACTTGTTGATGGATGCAAACATATTTATAAACTTATAATTTATTTTGAAGAATTAAAAATGTGTCTGCTAAGATACCCTTGTCAGTAATATCTTTTCCCCATTTTCTGAAGAATTAGCCATGATATAATTGATCTGTGCATCATATCAGTAAAAATGGATCGACTGCTGCTTATTTACGGATAGGCAATGGTTCCTAAAAACTATCTAAAAATATTAAATTGTGAGAAGCAAGGCTGCACTCCGTCCATGAACTTGAGGCTTGGATGCGGAAGTGGGGTGCTAACTTTGGAAACTCTGTGCCCTTGTATACATTACCAAGGTTAAAGAATATATGAGTATGACTTAACATGTTTCCTATCCAAAAGGGCTTCTTTTCACTGATTTCTTTTCGCTTTTCATAATAATTAATATGAATTGAAAACGGATCATCATCTCCCTGATGTCTGTTCTATTTTCTTTATCCCAACTCTTTTATTTTCTGATCTCATTGTTGATTGCCACTTTTTAGGAATACCTGGTTGTGCTAAGTCAGCACTTTGTAAGGAGATACTGAGTGCCCCTGGAGGACTTGGGGATGATCGTCCTGTCCACAGTTTGATGGGCGATCTTGTCAAAGGTATTCAGCTGAATTTCATTTTCTTTTTCTTTTTCTGCCAACTGCTGAATTATGGTGGTGATCACGAGGACTTGTCGTTGCGAATCTCCTGGAACAATTTTACTTTGCAACCATGCCATTACATTAAATCAAGTAATCAACTAAGAAATTTCTCATATGAACTATATAATTGTATGCACATTTTTCACGTTAGTACGCGTATGATCTGAAAATAGGTGTTTTCCTGGTATGGTGCTAGTTAAGTCATAATGTCATATTGCTGACTTGATACATGTAAGCGTGCATCTCTACATCTCCCATTGTAAGTTTTTTCTTCAAATTGCTGAACTACAGAAGTTAATTGTTTTCTGTATTTGATGTTATCTCTCCACAGCAAAGTTTAACAACTATCCAATTGTTTGTATACCTCATTTTCTCCAACAGATTGTCTTTTATTGTCATTCTGTATATTCATTTTGCTTATTGTACTACAACAGGGAAGTATTGGGGAAGGGTTGCTGAAGAGCGCCGCAAGAAACCTTACTCTATTATGCTTGCTGACAAAAATGCTCCCAATGAAGAAGTTTGGAGGCTGGTGATATATTTATTCTTTTTCTTAAGCCCCTCTATCAGTATGATGTAATAGCATCTGCATAATTTTTCTAATTTGTGAAAATAAGGCCATTCTCCGTATAAGAAAAGCTGGTGGTATCTTTCCCACTCAATAAATTTTGATAACAATGTGCATAACTGCATATTATGTAATAAGCATCAAAGACAGCCTATTATTTAATAACACAGTGCTGGTTGGGTTCTGTTGCTGTGTGGGAAGATACAACTTGGGTGCAAGACATAAGATATATTTCTTTTTTTATTGCAAATGGTTCTACCCTTCAAATTCCCTACTCCTAGTCAGCCTTGGATTTCATCTAGGACTGTTTCTTAGCAAGAAGATAAAAGAAGGGACGGGTTTGGAGGGAGGTAAGTCGTCCTCCATAAGTGTTTGGTGAGTTTTTTGTGGTGTCTTTATCTGTCTGCTATTCAAATCTCTGCAGATTGAGGACATGTGTCGCAGCACAAGAGCATCTGCAATTCCAGTCATACCTGATTCAGAAGGTTTGTTTGCCTAATGGGTGTTCTTTTTGAGAAACTTTGTCAATTATTCTATAGGCTTCATACTTACTCTCTCGTGGAGAATTCCAGAAATAATGAATTAGATGCTTTGCCACTGCTGTGTGTCAACAACTTATTCTCTGACTAAAAACATAGTATATGATGGAACTCTTCTGTCATTACTCATAGGGTGCAAGTATTAACCTTCAAAATATGCTTGCTTCGGTCTAGCTTGAGTCCCATGTAGCATCAAAAGCTGGAGCGTGAATAGTACTTATGCTAACTATCTGCTACACAACATGACATGGTTGACATTTATGACTGGCAGTATACTGACCATCGATTGTCCTAGTACCCAAGTCCATTCATAGAATCTCTCTTAGGTAAAAAGAAATGCTAGATAGAACATGAGAATGAAGAACATCTTGTGGGCCTGTGGCTGGATTTTCAGATTGTGTTCTCTCTAAACTCTCAGTAAGCAAATTATGGATTTCATGGTTTATATACTGTGACCTAATTTGTATGACCAAGTCCCTGCTGTCTTGCTAAAAGTTATAGCTGATATCAACTGTGCAACTCAATATTTAATCATAGAACTGTCCAAGCACAGTGCACCATAGCAGTTGCTACTATGCAGGGGCAACAATCCCTTTCCAATGATTGCTGCCACACAGGCTAACAGTTTTGTCCCAGCAATTGCTCCTTCTGGGAGTCATGACCTTAGCCCTGATACCAGTTGTTGATTGCAGCCAATTTTGCTGGAAGTTATAGGTGTGGCAATAGTACAACTCAAATCATTAAATCACACAGCACAATGTCACATTTGACTGTTGCCCCGTCATGAGGTCATGAGGACTGCCACACCTGTGAAGATGATTGATTTGCTAATTATAGTTGCATGATATTACTAGGTGTTTGTGATTTGTTCTATATCCATCACATTTTTACCAGGAAGTCCTTGCTGAACAGAAAGAGAAACCATATTTTGTTTTCTGATCTTTTTTTTCATTTATCTTCTTGCGTTTGTTAAATATCTCTTTGCAATATATGGAGGATATGTGTGCATATCTTGCTGGTTTTCTAAGTTTTATCCTTTTTCAGTTATTGCTTCTCTTAGCTACTGTAGTTTTTCTATTTGATTTATTGGTCTATTTTTTCCTTGGAAAATTGGCAGGAACTGAATCAAATCCATTCTCTCTTGATGCACTTGCTGTTTTCATATTCCGAGTGCTTCACCGTGTTAATCATCCGGTAATAGTCAATGTAGCTACAGTTATCTTGGGCTATTTGACAACCCTTATTCTCAAAAAGCAAACCAATTGTATTGGTGTGTCTGTTTTTTGCCTTGCATCTTAAAGGGAAATCTTGACAAGTCATCTCCAAATGCTGGTTACGTGTTGTTAATGTTCTATCACCTATATGATGGCAAGGTATTGTTGTTTTAGGTAGTTGTGGTGATATTCTTATATCTCTTCAAATAATTAGTCCATGATGCTGTTGTCCTACAAATTTCAGAGTCGCAAGGAGTTTGAAGCTGAGCTAATAGAACGTTTCGGCTCACTTGTGAAGATGCCTTTACTGGAATCCAACAGGTTTGTGATATGTTTATGGAATCTAATCATTGGGCAAGAATTGCATTCTTCTTCAGTTCTATTATTCATAATTTATGCTAAAGCGCTATGGTTGCTACCTTTTTTTTTAAAGTTGTACTTCTAACTGTAATTTAACCTGTTTATTATTTTTGTAGATAGATGAACTTCAGTTAGGAAAATTCTCCCCTTGTAAGAATGAATTCAAGGATTTAACTTTGGTATTGGTGGGTCTAATGTAGGGATGTTAATTTTGTGTCTGTCACTAAACAGGGGGCGGTACCTAACATGACTTGATGCTCTAATGAATAGGTTAGTAGAGCATGACTCCACCCAATAGTCACTTTTGGATTTGACTAAATTGCATGATCCATTAATCAATGAATGGCTACATCTTGGACCAGTCAGTAGTTTTTAATGGGTCCATATCTATGGTGGCGGTTGAATCACAGGTCAACACTATGTACTATGTAGAAGCCGACTAGTTTGGAACCAGTGTCTCATCAGTGATGATATCTGGCCTGATTATGATGAAGGCTATTGCATTAGAATGACAAATGGCTCACAGCTAGTATTTTCTGCAGAGCCTTGAACCACATTAAGAAAAATAGGGGACTGAACAGCAAAATAAACATATGAAGATCATTGATGTTGCATGTTCAATAATATGGTGACAATGTTGGCCTGCTATGATCTATCTTTAAGCTGTATTAGTTAAATGCCAGCCTTAGAAATTTGGTCTCACTGTGGGTGCTACATGAGTGGCATGCTCATACCCTATTATTTCTGTTTCCTGAGGACTTGCAATTCTTTCTGTTTTTTGTGCATGTGAAGATCTCCTCTGCCTGAACCTGTGCAGTCTACTTTAGAGGAAGGAATAAATCTATACAAGCTTCATACTAGAAGCCATGGAAGGTAAATACTGCTCCATCTGCATATAATTATCTTTTGGGTTTGAGATGAAAGATTGTTTGATCATTGGTTTTGTTTGCATTATTTTAATGTACTCTACTAACCTATGTCTGCAAGTGGATGGCTTGTTCTCTATCAGTTGATCATGGATTGTGTCTAGTGCTAGTTGATTTAGTTTGATAGTACTCCTTTCTTTATTTTTCTGGTAGATTGGAGTCTACCAAAGGCACATATGCTATGGAGTGGGCTAAATGGGAGAAGCAATTGCGTGGGACATTGCTTGGGAATGCAGAATATTTAAATTCTATCCAGGTCAGTTTTATGCTGTTGAACAACAGGCATATGCCTGTTGAAGTTCATCTCTTCTGTCAATCAATAGTTGTTTGACTATGTTAGATTAGGTGGATGGAGAACACTGTCACTGTCACTCACATGTGCCAACTCACCAGCTTGTAACGTCAAATTCACTATTTACATAGTAAATGACAGTTGATTAATTTTTCTTCTCTATATTGTAACATTTATTTCTTCTTCAAGTCTGCCTTTGCTTCTCCATTTAGGGAAAGATTCAGTTTTTTTGCCTTGTTACACTGTCGTGCTAAGCCCTGTACTGTCTCTCCAGGTTCCATTTGAATTTGCGGTGGGAAAGGTTCTTGAACAATTAAAAGCAATTGCTAAGGGAGAGTATACAGCACCTAGTACTGAAAAACGAAGGTTTGGAACCATCGTCTTTGCTGCCGTCAGTCTGCCGGTTTCAGAAATCCTAGGTCTCCTTGATAATGTAAGTGAATACTTACCCTTATGCTATTCTCGATGGATGACAGCCTGATGGACATAAACATGCGTCCAATTTCATGATCATGTTATTCAAACTGTCCCTAGATGATGGAGACCCCAGTGCCTGTTTTCATCTGCTTGATCTGAACCTAGCTTGTCGTCCTTTTGAAGAACAATACATATAATAGAGAGAGGCCACTCATTTAAAACAATGAATTTATACCCACACATACTACAAATAGTCACATGAATTGCACGTGTTGGACCATGTGCTTAAAGGTGATTATAGAACTTACTAGTTATACAACACCAGATCTAATCTTAGTATAAAATATTAATATAAAATCAGTTCATAAGCTCAAAGGGGCATCTGAATGAGTGATTGAAACATAAATAATATCCAAGATATCAACTAAAGTTTCCAAAAGCCTTTCCAAATTGGAACCACAAAGAAAGAATAAAAGGGAAACAAAAAAGTTGTGACGTAGATTCAAAAGTTGAACTTCTAACTAAAAAATTAGCGATATAATGGTCATAGTTCTTGTACATATCTCTTGTTATGCATTTCTAGTTCCTTCTTTTTTAGAGGAAAGAAGAGAGGGTTGCTGACATGCTATTAAATCTAGTCGACACTTTACTTTAATGCCCTTATTTGCTAACTATTATAATTTGAGGAATGAAAATTATAAGTATTATTTTTGTCTCTTTCATTGTTTTTTGGGTTAAAATCCATTTATTTGTGCTCATCGCACACCTTTACATCATCAACTATGCCAAAAGCCAAGTGAAAATCACTTTCTTTTTACTGTTCATTTAATTTGTTCCTACAGTAGTGTCTTAAGCCTCATTTTTTTATTTTTTTAAACAAAAATAATTATTACAAAGATTTTAACATTTGTACACATTCTTTACCTGCAAGACCAACCATTCCTCTAATTGGCCTAAACTACTTTTTAATTTTCAACTTTAGAATAGTTAACTATAGTTTAAGCCCCATCGTGGCCAAATTTCTCCAGCGCATTCTTGTATATAAATGTTTTCTTGATTGGCATTATTTATTCTGATCCATATCCGGTTTCCTATGCTGGTTTCATATCTAGAGACTGGATAGCTTCTAGGTTGCATACACGATTGGTTTTTTCACTTTCATGGCTGAAAAACAGTTAGGTGGGAAGGATCCTAGAGTTGAAGGTTTCCTCAAGAACAAGAATTTGAAGAGCAGCCTTACAAAAGCCCACTTGACCCTTGCTCATAAGAGAAGTCATGGCGTTACTGCTGTAGCGAGTTATGGTCCGCATCTCCACCAAAATGTACCTATTGATATGAGTGCACTGTTATTCTCAGACAAATTGGCAGCATTAGAAGCTGAGCCTGGGGTGGTTGATGGGGAGAAACTGAACTCAAAAAATGAATGGCCACATGTGACATTATGCACTGCTGAAGGAGTTCCAGCCAAAGAAGCAAATATGTTGCCTCATTTACTTGCAGAAGGAAAGGCTATTCGTGTTGAGATCAAGCCTCCCATCACAATAACAGGAGTTCTAGAATTTTTCTGATTTTCAGTTTTAACTCTCTTCATAATTTTGGTTCTCAAGTCGCATTAATTTTGTGTGAGAGGTATAATGCAAACGGTATTGCTAGTTGAGAAACAATTTTGTAGCATAGGCTTTCTGCTTCTGTAGTGAGAGAACTTGTTGCGTCTGTAAGAGCGTATTGCTTTGAACAATGGAAATAAAATTTTGTTCATTCACTTCAGTTAAAGTGCTTTTCTGTTAATTAGAAAGTTTCCATAATATTTATCATTTGTGCAAGATGCACGATTAAGTTTTGCAATGGAAAGTGCAGAGTTGTTTCTGTCAACTCTTTGATGATTTTGTACGAGTTAAAGAGTTTTGACTATGACAATGTTTGTTGCATGATTGGTGTGAATTATTTCTAAAAATTAGTTGGATCTTGTCATTTGTTGTCTGCAAATCATTCTTTGCTGTCAGGAATTTATTTTTCCTTATATTGATTTTAACAGCATATCTTTATATTGATTAAGCACATCATATCTCTTGTTTATGGAAGGAATATCATATTGTTTATCTTGTATTTAAACATGTACTCATTATGGCTAGATTCAATGAACGTAATATATGAAATGATTGATTAACGTCTTCTTTCTTTTTTTGCCTTTTTCTATTATATTCTTTACATTTGATAACTTTTTAATGATTTAAGGAAGGAACATTTGGACATATTAAATTATCTTCAAATAATTTGCAAAGAATTCATAAATTTCGTTTCGAATCTACCTTCCATAAATAATTGGAATATAACTTATATTTTTTTATATAAAAATCATCTATATTGATTACCATATCTTTCATACTAAAAAAGTATATCCTTCTTAACTCTAAATCTTGCGTCTCTAGCTTGCTAAATAAATTTATCTGATTTAGATGTCATAATTATTCTTTCCTTAATTATCTGCAAGAATCTATCATGTGTTGGAATATACTTTCCATATTGAAAGAGCTCTTATAGATTTTAGCTTGATTTATATATTTATAATTTAGGAAATCAATATTGTTGTACTTATTGATAAATTTACAATTTATGGTACTAATGGATTTATACTGTAATATCTTCTTTCTTTTCTTTTTTTTTTTTTATTTCAATAGACACTTACCTAATTAAGGATTTATAGCCATTGGACATGAGCCTAAAAATAAGAAAATATGCAGCATTGTTTAGTGTGATATCTCATATATGTTTTGTGCTTTGATATTGCTAATTCCTTGCTTAATGTGTGTTTTCAAGGGACCTTATGGTGAAGAAGGTTAATGAAAGCTTGCCTCAGATGGACTTTGGAGAAATGAGGACAAAGCAGTTTATGTCTCGAAGGATTTAGTGGTGAAGAGAGACGGGAGTCATACCTACTTTCAAGGGACGCCATGACAAGAACAAATCGGCACTAGGTTACTCTAGGGACCTCTAGGTGAAGAAATAAGTAGGGTGGTATTGTTTGGAATCTCTTGCAATATGCTTGAATCCAATATGGAAAGAGAGTCTAGAGCTTGCCACACGAAGTGGCAGCAACTTGTGCATTAGTTCACAGAGGTTGTGTAAGTGAAACTAGCAGAAGTTCCCTTAAGCCTATTCACAAAGCAGCTAGTTTTGTAGTACTTCAGAATCTACCTTATCCCATATGGGATTCTGGTTTATCTCTTTGCAAAGAGTTGGTTTTCATCCTTTTAGGGTGTTTCTATTCCTTAACTTTCATTATGTCAAATTACTATGGTTAACTATAAAACATTCTCACATCTTAATTAATTTGACTGATTCCAAATCCTAAGTGAAGGCCGAGGTAGAGGAGTAGGCATAGCCAAACCTCTATAAATACCAATGTCCAGTTACTTCTATTTTTATTGTTTTATTTATCACTAGTCCGACTTTTTGTTTAACTAGTATTTACAATTTTCAGTTACTAACTAAAACTATTTTCTGAAAAAGACTTAAAACTATTTTGAAAGATCAAAAAGTATTTTGAGTAATAAACTTCTGCTGCATTAAAATCCCTTAAGCCTAATTCACCCTACTCTTAGGCTTATAATCACTCACAATTGACATCAGAGCATTGATTTTCTATATTATGGTGCAACTACCAGACTAAAAGATCCTATGGCCACTAACACTTTTGAGGTCTTTGTAGAAGGGCAATCGCACAATCAACCTCCACTATTTAATGGTTTCAATTATGTTATGTGGAAAACTGAAAGCAAGAATACATAATTGCCTTGAAGTTTGATTTATGGGACATGGTCAGTGAAGGGTTGACGGTTCCAATGAAATTGATTGATGGATAGATGGTTCAAAAGGAGTGATGAGAATTTACCAATGATGACAAAAAGGCTATCTCAATGAATGTGAGGGCCAAAAATATTTTGTTGTGCACTTTCACAAAAGAGGAGTGCAACCAAGTTAGTACATGCACTATAGCAAAGTAAATGTGGAAAATATTACAAGCAACTCACGAAGATACCAATCAAGTTCGACAAGAGAGGATTGCTCTTCTCATCCACAAGTATGAAATGGTCTAAAAGAAACTTGATGAGACTATAGGTTAGATGTACGTATGTTTCATGGAGATTATAAATCCTATATCCACACTTGGAAGAGCTATAAATGAGGATGGGCAAGTGTGGAAGATTCTTGGATCATTTCCCAAGGAATAGATGCCAAAAGTTGCTGCTATTCAGAAAGCTCATGATCTCAGCAAGATGACCATGAGTGAACTGACTAGATCTCTCACATCCCATGAGATGACGTTGCTAAATAAAGATGAAGGTTAGGAAACAAAAGAAAAAAAGAGTAATACTTTTAATACTGGTCATAATTCCAATTCGAAACTTCAACAGATCTTGATGAGGACTAGGTTGATGAAATCATTCTGATTTTTGGTGATTAAAGCAATTGATGAACCTTAAAAGAAAATTCTAGAACAGTAAATCAAAATCGAAAAGAACCAATCCGAAAACTCAAAGTATCAAGCCACCTTGCTTCTACCAATGTAATGAAATTGGACAAAGAAAAATAAATTGTCCCCGATTGAGGAAAAATGCAAAATAAGTCAAAGCTAAGGCGATGGCAACTACATGGGACAAATCCGATGGTAATTTGACAATAAAGAGAATTGCTTCATGGTAAATTAAGTAAGTACTGCTTCATGTTCTGATTATGATTCTAGTGATCAAATTAACATTGATAATACTGTGCAAAAATTGCTTAAACTTTATGAAATTCATATCAAATCACTTGTTGATAAAAATAAAGCTTTACAAAATAAAGAGAATTATTTACAGAAGAATTGGATAGAGCTCATAAAAATAAATTTAATATACAAATGGCTAAAAATATAAAAACTCTTAATGCTGAATGCAAAAAGAAAATGATGATTGGCTCACTAAAGAAAATAACTTATTGAAGAAATAAATTGAGAATCTGAGTTGTGAAATCAAAGGCAAAATAATTATTGAGAATATGCTAGGGATGATCTAGGTGAACGTTCTACAAGTGTTAAGTACACACAAATCCCTATTCCACCTAGAAATAATGCTAAAAATGGTCAAAATTTTAGAAATCGCATGAATAAAAAAAATAGCAAACTGGTTTCAACAACTTCTAGAAAAAATTTCAAATTAGTTTGAAAAACATGCTTTACTTGTAGTAGACCTGGTCATGTCAATTATAGATGTTTGATTGAAAAACAAAAACTCATTAGTACCAAGTTTGTCTAGGTAAGAAACTATTTGCCACTAACCATGAAGGACCCAACATAGTTTGATGACCTAAAACAAACTAATCTCTTGCAAGTTCATGCCAAGGAACATTCCCGAATACAGAAGTGATACTTGGAAAGCGGATGTTCTAGGCATACGATAGGGGATGCATCCATGTTCCTTAAGCTTAACAATTATCTTGTTGGAAATGCTCTCTATGTAGACAACATAAAAGGACGCATAATATGTAAAAGTACTATGGGTAAGCAGACTAGTACTACTATTGATAGTGTATGGTTTGTTGAGAGCCTTAAGCATAACTTGCTTAATATCAATCAACTATGCGATGAAGATTGCGAGCTTAAATTCCATCCTACTCACTATGTCATTAAGCGAAATAAGAAATTATTTTTTACTGCTACTAGGGATAGAAATATTTATTGTATAACCCTTGATGATTTAACCTATCAAAATGTGGAGTGTTTAACTGTTTCAGATAAAGAATACTAGAAATGGCTTAGAAGATTGGACCACATAAACATGGAGCTTATATCTCATCTCACAAAGAATTATATCGTCAAAGGGGTACCAAAGTTAAACTTCTCCAAGGATAGGATATGTAATGCATGTTAAAAGGGAAAGCAAATTTGAACATCATTCAAACCAAAGATTGAGGCTACAACTTCCAAGCCACTAGAACTTCTACGCATTAACCTACTTGGGCATATAAAAACTGCTTTTCTTGGAGGTAAAAGATGTCATAGTAAATGATTATACTCGTTTTATGTGAATTATATTCCTTGTTCATAAAAATGAAGCTTTAAGTGCTTTCATTCCACTTATCAAAAGGCTTTAAAATGAAAATGATTATTTTATTAAGAAACTCCAAAGTGATCATGGAAATGAGTTTGATGAAATAAACTTCACTTTATTTTGTGATGAACATGCTTACATTTATGAATTTTCCACTCCTAAAACTCCCCAACAAAATGGGGTGGTTGAAAGGAAAATTTGAATTTTGCAAGAAATTGCTTGAACCATGCTTAATGAATATGATCTTCCAAAATTCTTTTAAAGTGAAGCTGTGAATACGGCTTGTTATGTGTCAAATTGTATTTTCTTAAGATCACTTTTGAGAATAATCCTATATGAATTGTGGCACGGTAAAGGTCCAAATACTTCTTATTTCCATGTCTTTAGTTGCAAATGTTACATTTTCAATGGTAGAGATTATTTGACAAAGTTTGATTCCAAAGTTGATGAAGCTATCTTTGTTGGTTATTCAATGCATAGTAAAACCTATCATGTGTTTAATAAAAAGAAATGAACCATTCAAGAATCCATACATCGTTTTTTTTTTAAGAATCCATACATCTTGTGTTTGATAAGATTAACCTATTTGTGCCAAGGAAACCTTAAGTAAGGAAATTGCAAGTTTTGAAGAACCAGATGAAATTCCGGACTCTGAGCTATCTACTTCAAATCAAAAGGAACCGAAATCACTTAAGGAAACAAACCCCACTATTGAACCTGATTCTAGTAAATCGGTAGAAAGAATTGAACAAATAACTAGAAATTTTAAACATGCTTCTAGTCACCAGATCATTGGAGATCCTCAAGCTGGAATAACTACCAGGCAACTTCTACTAGATAAATCCAACAATGCCCTCATTTTAATGATTGAACCTAAAGATGTCAAAGAGGTAATAAAAGATCCTTTCTGGATTAAAGCAATGAAGGAAGAACTAGATTAGTTTGAAAAGAATGAATTCTAGAAGCTAGTAGAATGACCATCAAACCATCGAATTGTTGGTACCAAGTAGATATTCAAAATTAAATTGGATGAAAATAGGAAAGTTACTAGGACTAAAGCCGGATTGGTAGCAAAAGACTACAGTCAGCAAAAGGGCATTAATTATGATGAAACATTTGCTCCAGTTGCAGAATCAATTAAAATGCTTCTTGCCTTTGTATCTCATAAATGGTTTATACTCTATCAAATGGACATAAAAAGTGCTTTTCTAAACAGATTCATAAAAGCAGTAGTCTATGTTAAGTAACCCCTGAGTTTAAAAAATTAAGACTTTCCTCATCATATTTTTAAACTAACAAAGGTTTTATATGGACTAAAACAAGCGCCTATGCTTGGAATGATCGATTAACTTTCTTATAAACAATGATTTTTTTTTTTGAAATCTTAAATACCACACTCTTCACTAAGCACCAAGAAAATGGTTCTCTTATTGTTCAAATTTATGTCGATGACATCATTTTTTATGCTACTAATGATCTGCTTTGTCAAAAGTTTGCTGAGAAAATGAAATAGGAATTTAAGTTGAGCTTAATGGGAGAGCTCAACTTCTTCTTGGAACTTCAAGTCAAGCAAACTCAAAAAAAGATATTCATTTTACAAGAAAAGTATACAGTGGAGCTTCTAAAAAAATCAAAATAAGTGAATGCTACCTTGCAACTTCTCCCATAAGTACAAGTTCCAGACTAGAACTTAATGAGGACGGTAAAAGTGTAGACGAGAAAGTCTACAAAGGTATGACTAGTAGTTACTTTATTTAACTACAAGCCATTAAGATATTATGTTCTCAACATGCTTATGTGCTAGACTCCAGTTTGATCCAAAGGAATCTCATTTGAATGTTGTTAAAAGAATATTAAGATATCTTAAAGGAACATCTAACTATGGCTTATGGTATCCATACTTTAAATCTTTTAATTTAATAAGCTATTATGATGCGGATTATGCTGGTTGTAAGATAGATAGGAAAAGTAGCAATAGTAGTTGTCAACTGTTGGAACATTGCCTAGTTTTATGGTGCAGTAAAAAGCAAAGGGTAGTTGCATTATCTACAACCAAGGCAGAATACATGGCCTTCGGCAATTGCTGCACCTAAGTATTATGGATGAAGCATATTCCATGACTTTGGTATGAATGGTTCTTGTGTGCCTATTTTCTATGATAGTACCGATGCTATAAGTATTTCCAAAAATCTAGTATTACGCTCATGCACTAAGTACATTGAAATTAAAAATAATTTCTTGCATGATCATGTGCCTGAGGGTGATATTTCTATTGAATTTATTCTAATTGAGAAATAACTTGCGAATATTTTCACAAAAGCACTGGAAGAAAGCAAGCTTACTAGAATCAAGGATAAATTGGGGATTGTATTCAAAATTTCAATTTAAGCAGGAAATTAGTTTTTAATGTGGACGTTACTTTTACCTCTCTGGAATGTTCACAAAGGAAGTTAGACCTTTTTTTATCATTTGTTGCTTTTACACCTGAACATTCTAAATTTGATTTGATTCTTTGATCCGCATGCTTAATTATTTGTCTACATGCCTAATTAAGCATCGTATGTCTAACTATCATATGGTGTATGTTTTACTTTATCTCTATGAGTAAGATTATGATTCTTCTCAAGTGGTATCCTCGACTAGAATTTTCTGTTTCTCTATTATGATTTTTGTCCCATTTTGGTATTTAGATGAAAATCTTACATTGAGACAAGGGAAGCATGAGAATCTACTAAGGCATACAGACAGGGGGATATCAAGTGATATCTTTCTACTCATTTGTACTATCATGTGTCAAAGTTTATTGTCATCATCAAAAAGGGGGAGACTGTTAACCCTTTGATGACTTTGCATAAGTTTAAGAGTTTTGATTGTGACAATATTTGTTGTATGATTGATGTGCATTATTCCCAAAAATCAGTTGGAACTTGTCTTTTGTTGTCTAAAAATTATTCTTTACTATCTGGAAGTTATCTTTTCTTATATTGATTTTGACAACATATCTTATATTTGATTAAGCACATTATATCTCCTATTTATGGAAGGAATATCATGTTGCTTATCTTGTATTTAAACATGTGCTCATCATGACTAGATTCAATGAACATAATATATGGAATTATTGACTGACGTTTTCTTTCCTATTTTTTTTTTTACTATTTTCTTCCCATTTGATAACTAATATGGCATAGCTTAGTAGCCCAACATCAAGTCTGGGCCAAAGCGCCCATCAACAATTATCTGGTCAACATTACTCAGCAGGAGTCCACGGTCGACCTGCATCGACTTGAGGACCCACTCCAGATAATCCAACTGGCCCAACATCAAGTCTAGGCCTGAGTGTCTATCAACAAGTGTTTGGTCAACCTTACTTAGCGGAGATCTATGATCAACCAGTCAGGTCTGGTCGTTATATATTAACCTCAAGACCCACTCCAACGTTGACTCGGATCTCCACCACATTTATTAGTTTGACAGGTAGCATGCCGCTACATTAATGACGCGTGACAACCGATACAGTCGCTGCTGCCAACTCTGCTAACCTTGCCACCACCTTTGGTAGGAAGGTGCCTCTAGAGGTATTATTCATCCTAGAAAATATGAAATTCAGCTACTTAAAACAGCACTGGGATCTAGATATGGAATGACCATCAACCCCCTAAGAAAGACAAAAGTCAGTACACCTGATAGGGGCATCATGGACAAATTATGCCTGGAGAAGGCTATAAATACTTCATACTCAACTACGCTCAAAGTAATGCAAAATATGCTATAAACCTTTAATACTCTCAATCTTCTATTCGATTACTATATCTTGATTAGGACCAACTTGAGCATCGGAGTGCCTTAGTCAAGGGCACCTCAGCTAGTCTAACGTGTGTTGTGGTCGCAGATCTTAGATTTCGAGAGAAATATAGCTTGAAACACTCGACCTCCCTAGTCAAATTTATCCCAAATACTATTCTTTCACTATAAGCGACTTCAACCGCATTAGTTTTGGTGCCATCTATGGGAAACTGTTGAGATTGCAAGAAAAAGATGGTAAACACACGCAGAGCAGCATCCGAAAAGAAAGAGAATAGGAGGTCCACTTCTCTACCTCCCTCTCCCCCCAGCAAGGTATACACACTCAAGGCACCAGCATCCCTCAGGAGCAGGTGGTGATGCTAATAATGCCTTAGTTAATGCAGCTGGTAAGCAAGTAGATTTTAGCTCAAATATCAACCCAACTATCTGCTGCTTTGAACAGACACACTATAGTGCCTGCTCCTGCCGCTAGTGCCACTCCGCGGCTGTCTCCTTTAGAGAATAGGTCTCCTGAGAATAGCCGCAACTGCAGAGAATCCAAGCAGCTGCCCGCCAAGCTTGAAATCAGTCCTAGATGCCCACAGGAAAAGAGGAGATGACCAGAATATGGGAAGAGATAGCAGATTCGGTAGATCAAATCAGACTTAATCGAGCTATGCAGCGTGATAAGGTCGAACGCTCTAGGCATGACTACTATGAAAAAAGGAAAGAGTCTATAAACCTTGCGCCTTAGCCCATTCGAGCCCCGCAGCATAATCGGGCCAAGCGTGTTAGATCGTGTCTTGATTGGAATGCCACCCAGGCAGATTGAGATGAATGGAAAGAAGTGTCCCATCAAGTCCAACAGCTGAACAGGCGTCTCGATGAGATTTCGAGGAGAAATACTGATAGAGCACCAAAACGTAGATACTTCTCAGAGATCTCATTGGGAGATAGGGTCCTCTTTCATTTAAGACATCATCGACGAGTGCATCACCATCGACGCAAAGGTTCCAATAGGTCTATGAGGTATGATGGCTCGACTGATCCCAACGAGCACCTCCTGCAGTTCAAGCACATAATGCAGTTACATGGACACAACGAATATATTCATACCAAGATGTTGGTGACCACTTTCCAAGGCAACACACTAGATTAGTTCGTGAAGCTTGAACCATCATTGATTTATTCTTATGACCAATTGTGCGACAAGTATTTGCATCAATTGGCTAGTAGGAGGAAGGCAAAACTCCCCAATACCCATCTCCACACTGTCAAGCAAGGTGAGGGGGAGTCCCTTTGTGATTTCTTTACTAGATTTAACACAGAGGTCCTCAAAATAGATAACCCCAGGATTGAGTTCCTGATTGATGTATTGTTCCTGGGGCTCAGACACAAAGAGTTTGCCAATGCATTGGTGTGGAAACGTCCCAGGTCGATGGAGGAGTTGCTCGACCTGGCAAAAAGGTACATGGCACAGGAAAAAATAAACAAGCTTAAGTTTGAATCCTCCAAAGTCGAGAAGAAGAAGAAGTAAAGAGATGACCAAAAATACAAGGAGCGAGGTCGATCTTTCATCAAGTGTTTCCATGACTATACACCATTGAACATTCTGAGGAAGGAGGTTCTTTATGCTATCCAGCATGATAACCTCCTTAAGAAGCCCTGAAAGCTGACAGAGATTGAAGTCATGAAAAATTAAAGAAGTATTGCCACTTCCACAAACAGAAGGGGCATGACATAAATAAATGCTTCAAACTCCAAGATGAGATTGAGAGGTTGATTAGGTAGAGTCATCTCAAAAAATATATAGCCGTAGATGCTCAGACTGAAGAGGGCAAAACCAATCAAACTCCTCATAGAGAAAGGTCGATTATCCCTAGAAGGAAAGATAAAGAAAAAAAGCCCACCCAAGAGGATCACCCACCCATTAGAGGGGTAATTGACATAATCACAAGAGGTCCCACTGGGGGGGACTCTAAGTTTACTCGGAGATAAACCTAGAGGAGGCTTAAGTCCAATAAAACCTTACCTGTCAAGATAACTTTCCACCTCACAATGAGTGTAGAACCCATCTCATTTACCGATGCCAACCGGCCCACCTCGAGGGCAAGAATGTCGATCACAATATAGACTGTCCAATGGTAGTCTCTGTAGAAATTGCAAACTTTGAAGTGCGTAAGGTTTTGATCAACAATGGCAGCTTGACGAATGTCAGCTTTCTATCCACCCTAAAGAGAATAAACATGGGCAAATTAAAGTTCAAACCTGTACGCACGCTGCTGGTCAGATTCGGGGGGTCGAAGATAATATCTAAGAGATCGATCAACTTGTCCACATCTTTTGGAGAGGCTCTTCGGAAGAGAACCTTAATGCTAAATTATCTCGTGGTCGATACCCCATTTGCCTACAATATCATCATAGGCCGACCTGCCCTTAATGACTTTCGTGCTATTGTGTCTACTTACCACCTGAAAGTCAAGTTTTTGACCCCTACCGGCACGGGCGAGCTTTTGTGCAATCTGAAGGTAGTTTGGAGATATTACAACATCTCAATTGAGTCAATCGAGCAGAACCACAGCTGAAGACTTTTAGGGACGCCTTCGTAGCAAAACCCGAAGAGTCCCAGGTTAGCAAGAAGCAAAAATTGAAAAATACCAGAGTAGAGCCCGTCGGAGAGTTTAAGACCATTGAGCTATAACAGGATAACCCCGAAAAAATGACCTGCATTGCAACAAACTTGAGCCCCAACTTGGAGGGTCTTATGGTCAATGTCTTGAGGAATAATATTGATGTTTTTGCTTGGAAGGCATCTGACCTCCAAAGGATCGACCCCAACATCATTGTGCACCGCCTCAATACTAACCCTCGTACAAGCCGATCAGACAAAAGACGAGAACGTTCAACATCGAGAGGATGCAAATCACCGTCAGAAAACTCTTAGATGTAGGATATATTGTAGAAATTTAGTATCCCTCTTGGCATTATAATGTTTTCCTTGTCCCAAAAAATGAGGGACGGTGGCGAATGTGTAATAATTTTACTGATTTAAATAAAGCATGCACTAAAGATCCTTACCCCTACCTTGGATAGATTTACTAGTTGATTCAACTGCTAGATATGAGTTATTGAGTATAATGGATGCATTTCAAGGCTATCATCAAATCTTCATGGCTTCCGAGGATAGGGATAAAACCTCTTTTGTTGTTCCTAATTGGTTATACTGCTTCCTAGTTATGTCTTTCAGATTGAAAAATATCAGGGTAACTTATCAGTAGCTAGTCAACTTCATGTTCAAAGATGAGATTGGAAAATTGATGGAGGTTTACGTCAATGACATGATAGTAAAGACGAAAAAAGTCTAAGACCACTTGCTCGACCTCAGTCATACTTTTGGGATTTTAAGAGCATTTGGATTGAAGCTCAACTCGAACAAATGTACGTTCGGGGTCTGAGGAGAAATATTTTTAGGTTATATGGTCAGCCAAAGAGGTATTGAGGCGAATCTACAGAAAATTCAAGCAGTTTTAGACATCACCCCCTCGAGAACAGTTCGAGACGTTCAAAAGTTAATGGGGAGAATCATAGCTTTGGGAAGATTCATTAGAGATTGGCCAACAAGAGCCTACCTTTTTTCAAAATTCTTAGAAATGCCAGGAAAATGAGTTTCCAATGGACGGAATAGTGTGATCGGGTGCTAGTCGAGTTAAAGTAGTATTTGGCCCTATCCCCGATGTTGGTAAAACCTGAGCTGGAAAAAGTGCTCCAGATATATTTAGCAGTTTCTGAAGCATCGATTAGTTTGGTATTAGTATCAACCTAAGATGCTAGCCATCGACCAGTCTACTATTACAGTAAGTCACTCTAAGGGCCAAAGCATAATTATTTGAAAATCTAGAAATTTGCGTTAGCATTAGTGACCACGGCTCGAAAGCTGAGACTGTACTTTCAGTCTTATTCTATCATAGTGCTGACCAACCAACTATTGAAGCAAGTATTGACAAAGCCTGATATGTCAGACAGACTGACCAAGTGGGCGATCGAGCTGGGGGAGTTTGATATTAGTTTTCAACC
>JACGDI010005293.1:1680347-1758007 GCA_014898725.1 Jacaranda copaia
TTTGCCAGCTCTATCAGAGGAACAAGAGATAAGAAAATCATATTTTTGGTCTCGAATAAGCCGTCAATTGCACTCTTCGATGAGAACTTGGTAACAACCATTAAGGAGACGATAATTTCTTAGCAGACCCCAATAAAGCTATATCTGAGCCAAGCCACTGTGCCTGACGATAGGAATGCTCGGCATCTTCCAGGTCAAGCCTCCAAATTTGCTCTCAACGAGCATGGTCAGTTGTACACGAGATCCTTTGTCAAACCCCTCTTGAGATACTTAGACCAAGATCAGGTACTAGAAGTATTACAAGGCATTTATGCAAGCATACGTGGCAACCATTCTGGAGGGAGGTCCCTTGCTTACAAAATAATCGGTACGTATATTTTTGGCCAACATGTTGAAAGACTCCGTGGATTCGCACGCAAATGTGCATCATGCCAAGTCCATTCCAATCTGCCATACCAACCGACTACGCCAATGGTTAATGTCCAAAATAATCGATATAGTGGGTTCTTTGTCCAAATCAACGAGGCAGCAAAAGTTCATAATTGTAGTGATCGAATATTTTACCAAGTGGGTCGAAGCTGAGGCTATCCCTAAGATAACAGATGTTGCCATCAAAAGTTTTATATGAAAAAATATCATTTGCCATTTTGGCCTACCGAATGTCCTTATTTCAGATAATGACACTCAATTCCAGAGTAAGAGCACGAGACATTAGTGCGAGGCCTTGGGGATTGCACAACATTTCACTTCGATGGGCAACCCCTAGTCGAACGATCAAACTGAAGTAACCAACTAGACTGTCTTTGACTACCTGAAGGCTAAGATTCAGGACACCAACTCGAATTAGGCAGATGACCTACTCAGTGTACTATGGGCATACAGGATGACTCCCCGAATAGCCACCAGTCATACCCCTTACAACATAGTTTATGGGTCAAAAGTAATCATCCCTTCAGAATTAATCCAACATACTGCTCGAGTCATCCATTTCCACCCACTAAGAAACACGTCGAAAAGGAAGCTTGATCTCAAAACTATCAACAAGTGTCGACAAGAGGCTTAAAATACTATGCAATGCTACACGTCAAAAATGGCTGAGAATTATAATAAAAGGATCAGAGAGTACCGTTTCAGTGTTGGAGATCTCGTTCTCAAAAATATGAAGGTCTCCAAGAATGTGGGCAAGCTCAAACTAAAATGGGAAGGGCCATATTCCGTTATCAAGGTAGTGAAACACAATGCCTATAGACTGGCCAACATGCAAGGAAAGGAACTCCCCCGCTCATGGAATACCATTAATCTCAGGAAATTTTATATTTGAAGATGTATAGTACTTATCTTTGCCGCCCTTTGGCTTGAATAAAATTCCAACTACATTGAGTTAATTGTTATCTTTCAAGATTCTAGTTGACCTCGTAGTCGATGAATAAGCAGCCCCTTACTGCCACTCAAATGGCTCCTAGCCGTCAAGTTTCTAGTTGACCCCGTAGTCAATGAATAAGCTCTTAGCCATCAAGTCTCTAGTCAACCCCATAATCAATGAATAAGAAAACCTTTGCTACCACTCAAATGGCTCCTAACTGTCGTCTCTAGTTGACCCCATAGTCGACGACATAATAATCTCTCATCGACCTTCTAGTCGACCTCCTTATCGATGAACAAGCTATTCCAGGCAACAATCCGATTGTTGTTGACCCCGTGGTTAGCAAATAATATAATTACTTCTAATGGGTAGTTAAATCAAAAGGTCAAACAAATAGTCAACCAGAAGTATTAATCAATCGATGACACAGTCATGCAACGCAATTGCTATGCAACAGGCAATCAAATATTCTCCACATTATCACAATAGAAATTAAAGGCTACGTATGGCACAACAGGATAGAAGTGAAGAGGAAGACATGCCTTTATTCATCAATCACTTGCTGATTAAAAAAAAGAAGAAAAAGAAAAAAAGACAACAAAAATAGCACAAAAAATAAAGGTTGATTCAGTTCTGGCTTAGCTCTTCCTAGTTGCTTTCAACCCATTCAGAGTTTGGTTCTGGCACTGTGCAAGCAAGCGGCGAAACTGCTTGGGGAGGTTCAGAAGGTCCTGCGATGTCACTCAAAAAATTGGTCAATTGTAGCACGTACTGCACTAGATCGACCTCTTTCTCCTTCATTTGGGCCATGAGGTCCTCGGCGAATACAAATTCAATGGATATTTGCTCCAACCTTGCATCAACCTCGGCCTTCTTCTTTTGTGCTTCAGTCAATGGTGCATCGGGTGCAGCAGCTGTAGGTTCGCCCTCTGGGGCCTACTCGACACCCCCCTTCTTTGGGTCAGGGTAAGGCTCCAATTTCTTGTTTAGCATGAGGCCTATTCTGCTCTTATCCTCAGCTCGAAAAGCATAGCCTAGGTGCTCGAGCTACTTTATAGCCTTATGGAACGCTTCATGAGCATCATCAAGCTATGCAACCACGCTTGCGTCCTAGAAGGCTGTGCTCACAACAAACTGTTCAACAACCTCGCGCTGCACCACGGGCAGATGTTAGATGAAGGCCTCTTTTGCTTTGTTAGTCACCTCCACATGGCCTTGAGCCCGACCAAAACTATAGCTTACTTGCGAGTCCAGCTGGGCCTTCTTTATGATGTTATCTATCCGACTCTGATTCTTGATGGCCTGGACCAACTATTAATCCTTAGAGTCGAACTGCTCCTAGAGATTGGCTATTTTCTTATTTAGCTACTTGACCTAGAGCTCGGAGGACTCGAGCTGTACCTTTAGGGTTTCTATCTCCCCATATGCCTCTAATTCTTCTTTGGCAACCAGAGCCATCTTGAATCAATGGTACATGTTGTAGCCCAGTTGTCCTATCTAAAACATAACAACGTCATTCTTCAAGATAATATATAAAAAAAATTGGGATCAAGAATATCGATCTCATACTTACCACATTACAGTAGTAGAACAATGCCTTCATGGTCCTAATTTGGCTAAGGCTCATTAGCTTTCGTTGGTTGGCCACGATTAGCCTTGATGTCATCCACTTTAGAGCCTCAGTACTCAATATCCCTCCTTGGATGATGGAGGTCAAGTCGGTTATCTCCTTATTTGGGTCAGTGGTGAATCGAGAAGAAGATAGCCGAGGAAGTTGGAACAGCGCGCCATCATTGGGTTTACCAAATAGGTCGTAACTTGTCATAGCTTTTTGCTTCTCTTTGCCCCCTGTTGTCTTTTTTGGCGTTGAACCTCGCTATTCGACCATTTGCCTCTTACACTGACCCTCAAGACTGCTACAAATGGGCTCCTTCCGATGAATAGATTGAGTTTTGGGCGCCTGCTCCATTTGTTGTGGTAGCGGTGCAGACATCGATCTTGTCGAGCCTATCTATTTTGTGGAAGCACCTTCTCACCGAGCGGCAACAGCTCGACGACGTTCCTCATTTTTTAGTGCTTGGACTTGGGATTCATTGTAGCTGTGAGCCATAACTTCTTCGCAATCTGCACATGCAAACAAAATAAGCAAGCATCAGACTCGAGCAGAAAGATGGAAATGTTCAATCAAAACAGTCGACGAAAAGTCTCTACCTAATCGATCGCCCGCAAACAGGTCAAGTTGGGTAAGTGATAGGTCAGCCAACACCAAACACCTCTCTTCAGTCAGAACTGAGGCCTCTATTTGCCCAAATCCGACCAAATCCCTAATGAATATGTTAGACCAACTAAGTGTTTAGTTTTCGGGCATCTCCATAGGCCCTCTCCACTAGCTCCTTAGAATGGCAAGAACCCCTAACCCCGAATATAAAAAAAGTATTTTTTCCACTTTTGACCATAAGAAGAGGCAGGGGACACCAAAAATTTCCATTGGGGTCGAGCAGTCAGGTAATAAAAACCAAACTCTTCAGTGCTATCCAACTTCTGGGACATGGGTAAATGGAATAAGTTTGAGAAGTTAGCAAATAATGCAGGTTGGTTGTACAACTGCATTAGCACGGCAAAACTATACAACATGGCAAAATAGCTTGGGAGCAACTAGGTGATACAAACTTCTAGGCCTAGTAAGAAGTTAACTATCGGTTGTGCGAGCGAAAACCTAAGGCCACATTTCAACCCCTCCTCAAATACAGTTATACACCTCCGGGGGAGGTCGATGCATCTTAACCCGAGTCCCTAGCGATATCAATTCGTATTTTTCAAGGATATGGTACGTTGCCCTAATACAGATCAGGTCAGCAGGGGTTATCTTAGACGCTCTCGATATAGTGGTTGGGGGTGAACAGTCGACCCTGGGTTATAGGAACATCACTAAGGCCAACATCTCCCTCCGAAACAACTCTCACATCACTCGAGCTACTGGAACTGCTCGAACTAGAGCTATCGCTCATGGATGAACTTGAGTTACTCTCATGAGATGTTTGAGATGTGCTCTCCCCCTAGTTTCCCCCTCATGGGCCACGCCCTCCGATCTAGTGTCATCACTATCTGAATTGAAAGGTATGCTTCTACAAACGAAAAGGTAGAAAAGAACAAAAAGGGCAAAGGCACTGACAATGAAAATCTTAAAAATTCTAAGTGCATTAAACCTTGGGAACTTCAAAGGCAACAATTTGACCAGATGTATCAGCAGCAAAAATATAAATGGAGTCAATTATCCCATTATTTATAGGCATTCATGCCCGGGAATTTGAGTAACTGTTATGATGACAGCCTTTCCCAATACGCTTCATGTTTTGTGCACTAATAGGCACATTAAATGCAGCAAAATTGCCTCAAACCCTGGTCGGTAGTTCAAAAACCCGGGTCGAGGATTCAAAAATCCCAGTTGAATATGGGTAACCGCTATAACTGCATATTAACTCCCTGCTCCTTCTCATTGACAAGCTTGATCAGGACCATAAGTTAGGGGGACTCATGATATGGAATAGTCCAGTAGGCCCAATATCAAGTTTGAGCCAGGGCGCCCATCAATAATTATTTAGTTGACCTCACTCGGTAGGGGTCCACGGTCGACCTGCATCGACCTCAAGACCCACTCCAGATCATCCAACTGGCCCAATATCAAGTTTAGACCTGAGCATCCATCAACAAGCGTCTAGTCGACCTTACTTAGCGGGGATCTATGATCGACCAATCAGGTCTGGTTAACATGTATCGACCTTAAAGTCCACTTTAGTGTTGACTCGGATCTCCACCGCATTTATTAGTCTGACAGGCAGCATGCCTCCGCATTAATGACACATGACAACCGGTACAGTCACTGCCACCAACCCTGCCATCACCTTTGGTAGGGAGGCGTCTCTAGAAGTACTATTTATCCTAAAAATCAAGAGATTCAACTGCCAGAAATAGTACCGGGATCTTGATATAGAATGACCATCAACCCCCTAACAAAGACAAAAGTCAGTACACCTGATAGGTGCACCATTGACAAATCATGCCTAAAGAAGGTTATAAATACTTCATACTCAACCACGCTCAAGGTAATGTAAAATACGCTATAAACCTTCAATACTTTCAGTCTTCTATTCGATTACTATATCTCAATCAAGACTAACTTGTGCATCAGAGTGCCTTAGCCAAGGGCACCTCGGCTAGTCTAACGTATGTTGTGGTTGCAGATCTCAGACCTCGAGAGAAATATAGCTTGGAACACTCGACTTTCCTGGTCGAATCCATCCCAAACACTATCCTTTCACTATGAGCGACTTTCAGCCACATCAATAACTTTTTAATAATTTAAGGAAAGAGCACTCTTCTACATGGACATATTAAATTATCTTCAAATAATTTATAGAGAGTTCATAAATCTCGTATGGAATTTTCTTTCCATAAATAACTAGAATTTAACTTACCTTTTTCATAAAAAATCATTTAGATTGTTTCTCATATCTTTCATACTAGGAAAGTATATCTTTCTTAGCTCTGAATCTTGCATCTCTAACTTACTAAATAAATTTATCTAATTTAGATGTCATAATTATTCTTTCCTTAATTATCTGTTAGAATCTATCATGCGCTGGAATATTCTTTCCATATTTAAAAGATCTCTTGTAGATTCTAGTCTGATATATATCTTTATGATTTTGAAAAGAGATCAATATTATTGTACTTATTGATAAATCCACAATTCATGGTACTAATGGATTTTTACCATAATATCTTGTTTTTGTTTTTATTCCAACAGACACTTACCTAATTAAGAATTTATAGCCGTTGGACATGAGCCTACAAATAAGAAAATATGCAGCATTATTTAGTTTGAATCACTTGGTCGGGAAAAGATCTTTGTTAAGTATCTTGAGAAGTTGTGTGATACTCTCATGGATGCTTTGTGCTTAAGTATTGCTAATTTCCTGCTCTACGCATATTTTCAAGGGACTTTGTGGTGAAAATTGTCGAAGAGAGCTTGCCTTCGATGGATCTTAGGGAGATGAGAACAAGGCAATTTGTGTCTTGAATTACCTAGTAATGAAGAGGCATGAGAGTCATACCTGTTCTTGAGGCACCTAATGAAGAGAACAAATCAACGCTTAGTTGCTCTAATGACCTCTAGGTGAACAAATCAATAGAGCGGTACTGTCTGAAATCTTCTGCAGTGTTCTGGGTTCCGATTTGGAAGGAAAGTCTAGATTTTGTTATACGGAGTAGTAGCAACTCATACATCAGTCTACGGAGTTTGTGCAAGTGAAACTGGCATAAATTTCACCAGACTTGTTCACAAAGCAATTGGTTTCGCAGTACTCTGAAATCTGCCTTATCTTGTTTGATATTTTGGTTTAGCTCTTTATTAAGAGTTAGTTTTCACCCTATTAGAGTGTTTCTATTCCTTATCTTTCATTCTATCAAATTACTATTCTTAAATGTAAAATATTCTCACATCTTAATTAATTGCCAGGTTCCAAATCTTAAGTAAAAGCCTAGGTAGAGAAGTAGGCATAGTCAGACCTCTGTAAATATCAGTGTCCATTTACTTCTAATTTTACTATTTTACTTATTATTAGTCTGATTGGTTGTTTAACTGGTATTTACAAATTCCAACCAATAACTAAAACTATTTTCAACAAAAGATTTAAACTATTTTGAAAGACCAAAAAGTATGAGTGATAAACTTCTACTGCATTAAAATCCCTTAGGCCTAATTCACCCTCCTCTTGGACTTATAATCACTCAGAGTTTCTTATAGTTGGTTAGAATTTGGTGAAGGAAAATGGGAATATATATTCAACGATACAAGTATACATACATACACTAGTTTTAACATGCAAAAGAAAAATTAAGCTCTTGGATGTAGTGATTGGAATTGAAAACGATTGACAGCTGTGAACATATCTTGTTTCAACAAAGATATAGGCATAGAATCATTTCAAACACAATACATCATCGCACCAACTAATGTATTTCATTGCAAGAAACAAGATGGCCACACTCACATTCAAGTAGAGAGAAAACGTAACTTTGTATCTTTGCCCATCCTGAATTCATTTATGAGCTTATCATGTCAATTTGCTACACACGAATGGTATTTGTAACGAGTGCCCAAAAGAACTGCTGTTTCACATTTAGATCAAGCATTATGGAGTCAAGGATAGATCTACTTTTAAGGAAATTTTTCACTAATATTAAAGGAATACTTCAAGTACATCTGCGGAAGCATTTAATAAGAGAATTGAATGCTTAATAAATAGACTTAGATCATGGCACTTGAAAGTAGTTCTATATTTTCATCGAAGGTGTGACATCAAGACAACGAGCTCCAACTTCTAACCCAATCAGTTGAAGTGGAGACGTTCCTATTTACATCATCAATAGAGTCGCTTCTTAGTGCCACCACAATATCTTCTGGATAACTCTCTTTGGCCTCCTCCAACAGAACCTGAAATATCTCACATTCAATATTGTTTGAGAGCTTTTTCCCTGTATAACCCCTGCCACACATGAACAGACCGAGGAAAGAGAATAGCACACAAAATACAAGTAAAAAGATGAGCAAAAATTAAACAATAGGAAAAATCAATCACATAAACAGGGAAGCATTATTACCTCTTAGTCAGCCGATCATACAACACGGAGTTGTCAGTTTGAAGAACTACTACACAATCAAACCAACGTTCTGGAAAGAAGTCACAACCATGGTGATCCACAATGTTTCCACCTTCTTCCATCAAATCTTCAAGTTCATCACACACCTGGGGGAAACACACAGAGAATAATAAACACGTGCTACGCCTAAAACTCATCATTAATGGAGTAACTCTTTCCTCTGCTCCCACGTCCAGACTACCTCATGAATATTTAAGAGACTAAAGAAGAAAGCAGCAGAAACTATCGTAACCACAAACCTGATCATTTAACAAAAAGTGTATTTGAATTTTGCCAAATCATTTTTGGTAATATTTTGGCGCACTGAAAACATAAATGATAATATACCTTGATGGGGTAACAGTGGTGCAGAGATGACCCATAAGGAAATACTATGTTCGCAAGATAATTAGTATGACAATAATTTGATCGGCATTTGATGCAGCTAAGCCTTGGGGACAAGAACAATAGAACATTTAGATTGACACAAGTGACGAGCGGGAAGAGTACCATGCAGCAAAACGGCACCTCAATCGCAGAATCATCTGGGCATCTATACTTAGCCTTGTTTGAAAAGCCTCAAACAACGATTCTGACGACTATTCCACTCGGATTGCGTTCATTATATTCTACATTAAGATAATCAAGACATATAATACAAAAGAAAATTATTGCTGCTGTTCAACTATGAAAATAGAAGACCTATTTTCGCCCTTAAGTACATCTCACCGATTAAATAACCGTATGTCCAAGTTAACAATTTGGCTCAAACAAACACCAGTCCAATCACCTCCCACTCCCATTAACCGCACATACACAACAGAGCGATGAATAACTTACTAGATCTTCGTTGATGAGATAACAGTCGAACTCCTCATCCCAGCCGTCGTGGAGATTCTTCTCCTTAACTAAGTCACCAACGTTGATATGCCGGAGATTGGTCGCCTCCGCCAGAGCCGCGGACATTGTCGTCTTACCAGTCCCAGGCGTTCCCGTTATCAGTATGTTAGGCCTTTCTCTCTTCTTCCTTCCGCCTCCGTTCTGCGCCATTTCCACGCTCCGCCGCTCCTCTTCCGCTGTTTGAGCTAGCGATTGAGAACTTGTACCGTGAATTATTGAGATCTGTATCTGGCGGGCTATTAGGGTTTGGAACAAGTGAACTTTGAGGAACTCCTCTGGGATTTGGCCTTCCAATTGTTCACGTTGGTTTTACCATGTGAGTTGGGACTTTATATACAATAATAAATAAATTTGGCACGCTACAATATGTGTTTTACAGATTTCTTATTATAAAATATTTGGTATTGTTTGGTTATGATTTTTTTTTTAATTATGTATATATTATGTATTTTAGGATAAAAAATTATTGAAAATTGTAAAAATTATTTTTTGATATATTTGTTTATATTTTGACGAAAATATTTTTTACAATAACAGTTAAATCAATATTTTTTGTTAAATTTTTAAGATGAAAATAACATGAAATGATTTTTTTAATATTAAAATAATAATAAAATAATATAATATATATGCACATTGAAAAATGTGCATTTTTTAGTAAAAATAGAAATATATTTGATTATATTCCCCCAAAACGCTGTTATTCTAGGAAAATATAACCAAACAAAGCCTTTGTTTTCTATATGTTTTCATTATTGTTAGTATTCTTAATATATTTATATAAATTTAAATTTACTACAGGTACAGAGTTGAAAGTTTTAGATGTTTATATTTTTTTATGTTTAAAAAATATTGTTTGAAAATATATAAATATATATGTGGTAATTGTTTTAAAATGCTAATAAATATTTAACATCAAATCAAATTTAAATTTGATTGATGTAATAATATGATAATTAAGTAAATTAGAAAAAAAATGAAAAATAATAGATATTTTTAGTTAAAATATATATTAAGTCATAACTTTTAGTTTTCAAATAGTGGCAAAAATAAAAAGATTATTTGAAAATGAAAATAAACATCTCCTTATGTTCTCATGCCTTGCATGTCGTGGATGGCTGTTCTAATACACAATAGCATTTTAGCATTTTAGCATTTTCTATATTCTCAATTGCATCATAAATTATGAAAACTAAGTCATATTTAGCACATTATACATGTGTTGTAGAATAAAATATTTATAATGTAAAATAAATAAAAATACTTTCACATTATATTCATTTTTTAATAATTTTTAATATGTTTATTAAATTTGTACATAAACAAAAATAAAAAAGTCACGATGATGAAACTGTAATTGTAGATGTAGAATAAATGTATTGCAAAAGGCAGTACATAAATTCCAACCATGAGAATTAAAAGAAAAAAGTGAAGGCATTTTATTAATATTACAAATTGCGTCAAAACAGTACACATAAATACTGGAGTTGTACAACACACCGGTGGGCAGCTGTTAGAAGCAATACAACTTCAGATGTATAATTTTACAACAGTAACGAAAGATAACCAGTATTGACAACAACAATATCTTAAAGCCTTCAAATATAGGCTGATCAATAACAACTAATAAATGAAGAGAGAGGGAGGTAAGGTGTTGGAGCAGTCCCAGCCAGAATCACAAAGGAGCTTCAGTAAAGCTTAATAATTGCTTCTATGAAGAGAAAACTGAGTATCAAGTATGGTTTAAGTTTGAGACAACTCAGGAGATAGAATGTCTTCGTTCGTTGTCTTGCTTGGCGAACTATCTGAGTTAGAGTTTGCTGGACACACAGAGGCGAACTGACAAAACCTACATTTCCAGAGCTCCTCCATTGGAGTGTACCTGGCTTCTCTCTTTCCCAGCCAAAACTCAAGACAAGACTTAATTTGATCCTTAAGCCAATCCAGCTCATAAGCAAACTTGTCTTCACCTAGTAAGGATTGATCTTCTTGTAATTCATATCTATGCCCCAAAAAATCAAAGTTACTACGGGTTGTGCAAGTGAAATTCAGAAGTGAAATACAACATCCAAATGCATGGAAAAAGGTGCAAAAATGTTTGCCAGTTAACGGGACAGCCAGATATAATCTGAAAATCAAAACTAACAATAATGAACAAGAGTTCCAATGCCATCCTATACTTGTTTTCTTTCTTTGCAGAAAATTAGCAGTATTGCTGCTTTGGGCTTTTTTAGTCTAGATATGGATTCAAAAGAAAGGCCTCAAAAACTGGAAAAAGCAGCACAGGCCATATTAGCTCCAGCCAGTTCTCATTTTAGTGATGGAGACAGAGGGAAGATCAAACCAAGCCTAAATGCATCGCAGAATTCAACGAACTCCAAACCTATTTCAGGCTTCAGTTCAATCTCACCTCAGTAGCAGCTGGTCATGAGCCTGAGGCAGCAAACAACAACTGTTCCCGAAATATCTTACCACATCATTGAGAGTCTGCATAAGTAACCAAACAAATATTAAATTAAAGCAGGCATCAATAGTATAAGTATGCAAATTTTTCTTTACCACATTTCTTTTTCATAATTTTTCTACAAATAAGATTTTAACTTAAGCAACGACTTAAGTGATAGGCAAACTAGCAATATGCTCTATATTAGATAAATTTTCTTTTGAGTTCAGATAAATTTTCTTTGAGTTTACCATGTCCTCTAAGAACTTGAATTCTCTAGAAGGAAATTAGGTAATCTTCTTCGAAGATAATATCAAAAACTTCAGGTAAATGGATATGACATTTTTAAGTGAATAAACTAATGAAATGCCATGCAAAGGGGAAAGCAAATGAGATATAGCTGATATCCAAGGTCATCTCTTTCCAGCTAATTTTCCTGAGTAATCAACATATTACTTAAAATGAGATGAGTAGCTTAAACGGTTACCACTGTATGTTGCAAATGATGTTCTTATCAGGAGGATAAGTCAAAGGTCAAACATGAGTGTGCTGAAAGGAAACCCACAGGTATCTCGAAATATAATTGTAAGCTTATGCTACAAACACAGTTTCTTACTTTTATCTATTAAACATCTCCATGCAAGACAATTACATTGAAAGTCATTATCAGATAGCAACTTTTTACCTCTGAAGGAAAACCTGATTTTGCTGTATTCTCTCTAATTTCTGGGGGTAAAATATGATTGGGATTCAATGAAAAGAAATCAAAAAACTTTTGCGATGGAAATTTATCAGCAACTAAGCTGTCCCACATATACTTGTAGCACATTAATTGAAGCCTGACAAAAAAGATATTGGCAAAAATGACTTAAGAGGGAGAAAGGAGGCAAAAAGATAAGTTGCTTCACCAGTTGAAATGAGCAATGTTATACCTTCCGTTTCTCCTTTGTGGTTCACCTGGAAGTTTTGCTTGCACACGAGTTTTTGTGTCAACCAATATTGGCAATCTTTCAGACTCAGACACAGGCATCCGAATTTCATCTATTATTCCGACCATCCATACACCTTCTACAAAGCCAACTCTGGAGATGCATTAAGTTAAAATCCTTAACTTCAGCAGAACTAGGTTTTCTTTGGTTATGTTTACCCAAAACAATATTGTTTTGGGGAAATATAACCAAACATATCTCCATTTTCCCTTCAAAATACACATTTTTCAATATATACATACATATTATATATGTACATTATATACTTTTTTTTTATTATTCTAAAATTTAAAAAATCATTCCATTCCATTTTCACCCAAAAAACCCAACAAAAAAACATTTATTTGATTGCTACAGTAAAAAAAGTCTCCTCCAAAACATAAACAAACATAGCAAAAAATAACTTCCACATTCTCCAATAATTCATTCTCCCAAAACACATAATAAAATCAAACAAAAAACATAACCAAACACTACTCAAATAATTCACATTCCCAGGGTACAAACAGCATAACTCTTATATGAAGCATCAATTGTTGTGACATGGACGTGCACATCTCATGCACACAAAACCAACAGTGTAACAGTGAAATTTGGCTTAAAGTGGCAAAAAATTTCCATGAAACAATCAGCAATCCAAATTTATATGAATTAATGAATCATCACTAATACTAACTGCATATGACAGAACAAGGTTCAGCTAAAGGTACTTCTTGCTCATATTCTCTGTATCAAAATATTTAATCAAATACAACTAATGTTAGATTCAGGGTAGGCTTTTTGTCATCAGCGCTTGAATTCCATCGCCTTCTACCCTCCTATTTGATATGCAATAAAGACGTTTTTTTCAATTTTTCTTGGCAAAGGTAGTGAATGTTGCTTAGGGTGAATTCAAATAAGAAGCCTTTTGCTAATTGAAAACTATCCTCTTTGCCGACTTCAGCTAAAATTAACTCTAAATGCTAGGTGCTCCTACAAATATGCAATTGTTTCAAAATTTCCACATCACCATCAGTATAGAGATCTTCCTACTCCCGCATTCCTGTCCTAAAACTGTGTCCAACTATGGAGCATTAAGTTTAGAAGTAATTCCCATAAAATAAAATCTGACTTTCAGCCACTTCACTAACGAAAAATAACATCACAATTTTTTGTTGCATAAATGAATTAAAAAACTTCAACAAACTTACAAAGGTAACTCGCGTGTTAATCCATCAAATAATAGTTGATTCACTCCAACAATAAAATTCATCAATTTGAGCGCCCACATATCTTCAGCTGATTCAACTTGAACTTTTACCCTTTTGATAACCTGCCCATGTTCACAAGTCACTAAAACCACTTAACTAATGTATAGCAGAAGCTGTGCACAATCTTCTACATTCTCTCTACCAGATAATTGCAAAGATAACTGTGAAATGCATCAAATGAAGTTATAAACAAGGAAATATCAAAGTATTGGAAAACCCCAACTATAAAATTAAGGAGGAGAAGCAACAAGAAGATGAAGTTCATATGATAACAAGGCAACAAGTTAGAAATAAAAGATCATGTCAAATAATCACCTAAGTATCTCTTTTCTACTGAATATGACCTTGCGCACATTTAAATTGTGTACATCAAGCAATTCTGCAAAACACTTTAGACATCACAGATTCAGTTTTTATCACATCTCCAGTTCCAATAAGAACAGACTTCATGCAATGTACTCCGAAATATATAAATAACTACCATGAATAACATTTACCAAAAGGAAAAGGAATTTATGAAAACGCATACTCCTATTTCCTGGATGCAATGAAAATCATTTGAAAAGCCATGAGGAAGTCATTGTATGTTAAATTGAACTAACATAAATTGACATAAATCAATAATTAAGAGTTCAAATACCTCTTCTTCAAGTACTACATGGCGGGCACTACCTGCTTGCATAGCTTTCGTCTTTTTGGGTGTGCCAAAGAGTAGAATAAACTCCATCTGTTTTTCACACCATTCCTATATTTAAAAATAAATAAATAAGAACAAATTCCAGGGAAGGGAAAATACTTGAGAATCACAAAACCTTCATAAAAAATGGTCCATCTAGCGAATCCAACAACGAGAAAGTGGAAATTTATTTCTCCATGTTCAACAGGAAACTTGAAGTCAACTGACATTTTTTTAACATGACTATGACAGCAATAACTAGCTACTAGGCTATATCAACCAAAAAACTTCATGTGACAGCTCCAGGGCTACCATTCATCTCTCCATCTAAGCTAAGCATGAGAACGCGCTATATTCATTCACATATCCATTATGAAGTTGCCACTGGAACAAGATAGTCTAAAAAAGCCACTTAGTGATTCTTATAACTAAAACAAGGCCACCAACAAACAGAAAATTACATGCTATAATTCAGAAAAGAGGCCTTCCAGACCTGAATTGATGAAATTCGGATTGACAGAATGAGCTCAAAACCATCTAAAAATTATTTCGTTGCCCAGAATCACAAATTAAGTTCATCAAGAATTGGCAATCTTGACCAGAATCCAATACATACGTTTGCTCAACTCCATATCATGAGTTCCTTTAAGGACAAACAGAGCGCGAAGTTAGCAGCAGTTTTATAGCAGGCGTCAATTTCTTGTCAGGAAATATCAGTTGTAAATCCAACTCCGTAAATGACTAGGGTTGTTAAATTAAAGTTTCTGGTGAGGACAGACAAGAAAAGGAATAAGCATATTCTGCAATTTCTTTTAATCTTTTCATAACATTATCTTCTGAATCAAGCTCTGCAGTTATAATGTTGGGATGGCTAAACCAACGACTTGTAGCTCTATATGTGAGAAAGTATTAATCCTCAGATAGGGTGAGCAACAATTCCGTTGTCCCGAAATACCACATAATCACCCTGTAGTTTTTGCCACAGTTTTCTCTTGCAGGAATCAGACATTAAAATCAATATTATTGGAAATAGCGAAGAAAAGTTTAAAAGTTCGGTAACGTTATAGTACCGTGCCAGTAATGTCGGTAACGGAGAGACCTCTGCCCCTCCGGAATCGGTGAAGAAAGGACTCCAGTACTCTGTTCTTCTTACTCTTCCAGGGGCTATTCGATCCAACAACCCGACCAGAGTCCTCGATATCATACGACCCGGTCTCCGTGCAAGCAGATAGCCCGCGCTTGGACAAGAGAGTAATCGACCGAATTGACCTGGAATTCCGGTGTAGCTGAGTGGAAGGCATGGTGGCGGCAAAGGCAGCATCGATGAGAGCCATTTCCTCTTCGGTGATGATCTCGATGGGGATTTTGGCGATTTTGTCATCAGAATTGGTGGTAGGAGCGGAAGCGGAGCGTGTGGGTGACTGGGTCATGGTGTGGGCGAGTCGGTGACGGCTTATCCGGGCGGAGTGACCGTTGGAACCGCCGCTTCCGATGGGGGAGGTAACTCATTCCATGTGAGGGTCCATCGGGGACAGTGACACTTTTGTATTTGCAGGGAATGCTTCACGCGAACGACAGGACTCTCAGAGATTAGCTGCGGGGCGGGTGCTAACGGCTTTTATTCTTCGGTCATTCCCGTTTCAAATAATAAATATATCGAAGGGAAAATCGCAATTCGCAATTAATTCACCATTTTTGTTTTCATTTTTAATTTCTTTTATATTTGTTTTTATTTGAAAATAAAAAATTAACAACTTATACATATTTTTACTAGAAATATTCATTATTTTCATTATAATTTCTTTTAAACTTACTATATTACCACATAAATCAATTTCGAATAAAATATTTATTAATATTTTAAAATAATTAAAATATATATTTTAAAAAGCACATCTTTTAAAGCAAATACACTATAAATATTCAAGTTTTAAGTACACATTAGGAAAAAATATAGTATATAATTAGTGTAACTACAGTACATTTTAAGAACATCTGTAGTACAAAAATATTCAAACTTGCAGTATACATTAAATAAAAATATAGTATATAATTTGTGTATTTGCAGTATATTTTAGAAACAATTGTAGTATAAAATATTCAAGCTTGAAGTATACATTAACTAAAAGTGTAGTATAATATATTATATGTCTCTGAAGTATATTTTAGAAACATCTGTAGTACAAAACATTCAAGTTTTCAGTATACATTATCTAAAAGAATTAGTTTATTATATGTTTATATACTAATTTTTCTTTATCTGATTGCAGCAAAGTCAAGACATTATGAGGTCTGCTCTCGTTGCTACCCCTAAGCTTTTCAGAGTAAATTGGAGATTGTAAAGTCCAAGATAAGGTCAAAACATTTTAATGCATTGAAGAAGATCCCTTTATATATATACATGGATATGCCTAAATTAAATTCAAGTTTCATTCAGCTTGAAACTATACTTAGGAGGTTTGACTTAAAAAAGCTGTCATTTCATTTTTCAAAGAGGGTTGAGATTCTTTTTTTTGCAGCTGAATTTTCTATGATTTTAAAGTTGTCATATCTAGGGCAATCTGTTGATATAACATTGAAGATAAAGTCTTCAACCTTTGAAAACCTTTTTTCTAGAAAGTTGCAGAATATAACTAGATTTGAAATAGCAAAAAAGTTTGAAGAGTATGTATATAAGAATAGTGAGGAGGACTTGAATAATTTTTGTAGGTTGTATATACTTTTTGTTTTTAATTATTTTCTGTTTCCAACATTTAATTATTGGATTCCACGATTTCTCCTACCATACTTGAACAATTTGTCTAGAGTTGGTTTGTATGCATGGAGCAAAGTTGCATACAATTTTCTTGTCCAATATATGAAGAACCATTTAGCAGTAGGTGGAGAAAAAACCAAGAAGTACATTGTCGGGTGCACATTCAGTTTGATGGTAAGTGTTTGCTTCATTTTTCTAATAACATTGATTATATTTATATTCAAGTGAATAAAATTTTTTGATTTATAAATGATAGGCATGGGTTTATTAACGCATCTCGTCACTAGTTTCACCAATGAGTTTATTTGAGTTTTCACATTTTTACCGATGGAAGAATAGCAAACTCCCACATAATATGAAAGAGGCAGAGAATAAATTAAAATAAATTACAGTAAAAATGGTAATAATTATAATAATTCATTGTTAGTTTTTTGTATAAGAATTTAAATTTGATAATTATTTCTATTGTAATATGTTGTAGCCCTCAACCCTGCTCTAGAGGAGTTAGAATTGGTAGTTTTGATCAAGAAATTAGAGACTGCCAGTATTGCTATCAATCAAGTCCATATTTGTGATCATACAATATATGAAGCAATTATTGTAGTTAAAGTTGAAGAAATTAAATCATTGAAAGAAAAAATTGCTTCATTCGATATGATGGCAATGAAAGAGTTGGGTGAGAAGGAGCATCCAGCTAAGGACAAGACTGATGAGGAGGAACTTGAACCGGAAGCTAGTGAGTTTGTACATGAGGAGGAACTTGATTCGGTAGATGATGCATAGAAAGAAGGGGAAGAATTTGAAGACAAGGTGAATGGAGAAAGTCGAACAAAACACCGTCATGATCCTTCATATTCCCCCAAACCTTTGAAGACAGAAATTTATGTACCAATTCAAGCAGCTGAGTTCGAGGAATTTGAGATTGAAGTGGCAAATGTCATGTCCTCAATTGTAACAAATGTGTGTAATCGAGAAGACAGGAAGCCAAAATAGAAATCTCTAAATTCTGCTAACCACCCAACACCACACTAGCTAAAAGAGCAAGACAAGTGACAAAAACCTATGGTCCTCGTTCTCATCCTCATCCTTGTGTAAAAAAAAAAATGAATAAGAAGAGAAGAAGGTGTTGTCAACTACTTAATATTTTAAGTTTTTGCTATTTGCATTTCATTTGTAAATTGTTTGTTTGTAATAAATGTAATGATATCTTATTCTTGATTAGTTGATATTTGTACTTAATGTGATCATATCTTATACTTCATGTTGGTGATATTTGTACTTAATGTGCTATGTCTTTTGTACTTCAAGTTGGTGATATTTATACTTAACGTGCTATTCTTTTGCACTTCATGCTAGCAATATTTGTACTTCATGTGCTAATATTTTATACTCCATATTAGGATATTTGTACTTCATGTGTTGATTTTTTGTATTTGATAGAATTTGTTGAGTTATGTACTTCATGTTGGTTATATTTTCTACTTCAATAGAGGATACTTCAATAGTTGATACTTTGTACTTAATGTGTTTGAGTTTTATACTCTATGTTGGTTATATTTTGTACTTTAATAGTTGATACTTTGCACTTAATGTGCTTGAGTTTGCACTCCATGTTGGTTATATTTTGTACTTCAATGGTTGATAAAGTGCTGAGTTTTGTGCTCCAGGTTCGTTATATTTTGTACTTCAATAGTTGATACTTTGTACTTAATGTGCTTGGATTTTGTATTCCATGTTGATATATTTTTTACTTCAATAGGAGATACCTCAATACTTGATTCTTTGTACTTAATGTGTTAGTCTTTTATATTTCAATTGTTAATACTTTGTACCTAATGTGCTGTGTTTTGTATTGCAGGAGACCAAAGACATCAATCTAATCCAGGTAGCAACGGAACCAGCCAACCCAAAGATTGAAGCTTCTGATCCCTATAAAGAAAGGACTAATAATAGAGATCGTGAACTTATTCCAATAGAAGAGCGAGAAGTCATCAACAACTTTGTCAGAAGAAATAACTTGGGGTAACAAAATTTGCTTATTATTTTTCTTTTGGATAAATTGGTATCTAAACTAACAATTAACAATTGTGTAGGGTGACTGTCTGGGAGGGAGCAATACAATTTCTAGATGGAAGAAACTTTTGTCTCTTATTTGGAGGAAAACTTATCGGTGACATAGTGGACTACTACATGTCGATATTATGCAACCTATCTTTTGGCAACAAGTGTCACCACAAGGTGTGGTTTATGTCTGCAATAGTGCAGCTATGTGGTGGTTTCCTAACTTATCTTAGTTCACATTTCCAATGAGTACAACCATCTGTTTTATACTTCATAAGTTGATATATTAGATAGACTCGAGGGATGCAACTTGAAGGATATTACGGATGAAGAATTCGTGGAGTTGATACCTACACTCAACTTCTTTACCCGTAAAGATTTGGAAGACCTCACGTTAGATGTCGTAAACTAGTGTCGTTACATAATTCTACCAATTTGTTGGCACCATCACTGGTTTTTTGTTGTCCTTAACACTTCAACTCATTTTTTCTTGTATATGAATTCAATAATGGCCGCCAGATACAAACTAATAGCTACTGCCATTATAAGTTTGCTTCCTTTTCCTATGATTTCTTCATAAAGTAAGGAGTCAACAATTGATCAATATTTTTGTAGGCTTCATTCTATTCTCCATACATGAAGCTTTCATTGGGGTATCATGTGGATAAATACATGAGGCAAAAAAAAAAAAAAAACAGCAAAAGGATACAGTAGATTTCGGTGTCTATATGTGCTTTTGGACATAATTTTTTGCTGGAGATACTCTCAAGTTCTAGAGGACTGCCGGATCAATTGACATGGACAAATACCATGCGACAATAGCATATACAATATTAAGTCATGAAAATACCAAAATTTAAATCACACTTTGTATGTAAATGCATATGTAAATTGAAGCATACTTTGCATATAGTATTATTTTGTATGTAAGTGTAGTTTTTTATCAAGCATTTATAATATTTTAAATTAAAATTGGGTAGTGAATTGAGTACAATTTGACGAAAATGAAGTACAAAAGTAGAAAAAAAACACAGTATAATCATTGCACTGATGTATAATATGCCCAATTTCATGAAAACTAGGCAACAAATTTAATATAATATGAGGAAAATAAAGTACAAATCCATAAAAACAAGGTATCAAACATGTATCATTGAAGTACACTTCAATTCCATTGAAAACAAGGAGTGAATCTAAGTACAATTTGACTGAAATAAAGTACAAACTCAAAATAAACAAAGTATAAAATGTGTTTTACTGAAATATGCTCCAATTCAATTGAAAATGCCTAGTGAATTTGAGTACAATTCGAAAAAAATGAAGTGCAAACCCAGAACAAACAAAGTATAAATTATTTTTTGTTGAAGTACACTTTGATTCTACTGAAACAGGGCAGCCAATTTAAGTATAATTTGAGAAAAATGAAGTACGAACCCAGAACAAACAAAGTATAAAATGTGTTTCTTTGAAATTTACTTCAATTCAACTTAAATTGGGCAAGAAATTTGAGTATAATTCAAAGAAAATGAAAAACAAACCCAAAACAAATAAAGTATAAAATGTGTTTCGTTGAAGTATATTTTAATTTCATTAAAATTGGGCAGCCCATTTGAGTGAAATTTGAGTAAAATGAAGTATAAATCCTGAACAAACAAAGTATAAAATGTATTTTTTTGAAGTTCTCTTCAATTCAACTGAAACTAGGTAGGAAATTTGAGTACAATTCGAAGAAAATGAAATACAAATCTAGAACAAATAAAGTATAAAATATTTTTTATTCAAGTACACTTCAGTTTCATTGAAATTGGGCAACCAATTTGAGTAAAATGAAGTACAAACATTGAACAAACAAAATATAAAATGTGTTTATTTAAAGTTCACTTCAATTCAATTGAAATTAAGTAGGAAATTTAAGTATAATTCAAAGAAAATGAAGCACAAATTCAGAACAAACAAAGTATAAAATATTTTTTTTTTAAGTACACTTCAGTTATTGAAACTGGGCAACCAATTTGAGCAAAATGAAGTACAAACCCTGAACAAACAAAGTATAAAATGTGTTTATTTAAAATTCACTTCAATTCAACCGAAACTAGGTAGGAAATTTGAGTATAATTCGAAAAAAATGAAGTATAAATTCAGAACAAACAAAGTATAAAATATTTTTTATTGAAGTACACTTCAATTCTATTGAAACTGGAAACCAATTTGAGTAAAATAAAGTACAAACCCTAAACAAACAATGTATAAAATGTATTTATTTAAAGTTCACTACAATTCAATTGAAACTTGACAATGAATGTGAATATAATTGTGGCGTACTGAAGTACAAATATTGAACTAACAAAGTATAAAACATATTCTTTTGAAGTATACTTATTGCAATTGAAAAATTGTTCTCCAATAATTAAAATGATTGTCATGTATAATATTTTGAAATTATCATATCATGTGAAGTATGTATTTGTATTGGTGATATTGTGGATGATATCATCAAATTCTCATTTGTTCATCTTTGAAAGCATAAGAATTCTTTCATTACCGCAATTGACAACATTCATTGGTTGAACACTAGTGGTTAACAAATTAAAACTTTAATATTATTTTATTTATATGATAAATATCACACACATTTTTATAATTTGGTTATTATTTACCAAGACTTAAAATTCAAATCATTGAACAAATTTCAATTCAACAATATTAGTAAAAATATTAAGGTATTAAATTCAAAATTATCGAAATAAGGAAAGAATGTTAAGAAATATTACACTATTTGTACTTTGTACGTAAATACATACTTAAATTGAAGCATACTTTATTTATAATATTAATTTTTATGTAAGTGTAATTTTTTATCAGTATTTATAATATTTTTTGTTGAAATTTGGCAGTGATTTTAAGTTAAATGAAGTACAAACGTGGAACGAACAAAGCATAAAATATATTTTCTTGAAGTACACATAAATTAAATTGAAACTAGGAATCAAATTTGAGTACAATTTGGAGGCATTGATGTATAAACCCAAAAAAAGAAAAGAATAAAATATATTTCGTTGAAGTACACTTTAGTTTCATTAAAATTGAGCAGCCAATTTGCATACAATTTGATAAAATTGAAGTACAAACCAAGAGCTAACAAAGTATAAAATGTGTGTATTTGAAGTTTACTTCAATTCAACTAAAATTGGACAGGAAATGTGAGTCCAATGCGAAGAAAATGAAGTACAAAATCAAACAAACAAAGGATAAAATGTGTTTAATTGAAAAACCCTTCCGTTTTATTGAAATTGGGCAGCCAATTTGAGTACAATTTGAGTAAAATAAAGTACAAACCCTAAACAAAGTATACAATGTGTCTCTTTGAAGTTCACTTTAATTCACTTGAAATTAGGCAGGGAATGTGAGTGAAATTCGAAGAAAATGAAGTACAAACCCAAAATAAACAAAGTATAAAATGTGTTTCATTGAAATACACTTTAGTTTCACTAAAACTAGCAGCCAATTTGAGTAAAACGAAGTACAAGCTAAGAAAAAATAAAGTATAAGATGTGTTTCTTTGAAGTTCATTTCAATTCAATTGAAATTAGGCAGAAAAGTTGAGTATAATTCGAATAAAGTACAAATCTAGAACAAACAAAGTATAAAATATTTTTTATTGAAGTAAACTTCCATTCCAATGATAATTTAAGTACGATTTGAGGGAATTGAAGTATAAACCTAGAACAAATAAAGTATAAAATATGTTTCTTTGAAGTTCACTTCAATCCATTTGAAACTGGGCAGGGAATGTAAGTACAAATCGAAGAAAATGAGGTACAAACCTAAACAAACAAAGTATATAATGTATTTTGTTGAAGAACACTTTAGTTCCATTGAAATTGGGTAGCTAATTTGAGTAAAATGAAGTACAAACTCTAAACAAACAAAGTATAAAATATTTGTCATTGAATTACAAAATTTAACTAATTTACTTATTCTTTGCATGTTCAACGATTATGTCCTATTCTACCACACCTTGTACACTTAATTACATGTTTCCCAATTTGTGATGAAATTCACTGTATCTTTTTACGCCCAAGCTAAGATTGGCAATTAGGTACATTGATGAGGCCATCATCATCTGGCAGGAACAGATTCATAGCAAACGTAAGAATAAGGTTTGTCATTGCTTGGTATGCTTGTTGATACATCTCAACTCGATAGTATTGATCGATGAAGTCATACGGTGAAAGTGACCTTAACTTGATACAAGCACAAGCATGTTTGCATGGTATTTTATCAATCTACCATGCTTTGCACAAACAAACCCTACCATGTAAATTTACAGCATACGATTTATCTTGCTCAATCACCTCAAAGCTCCAACTGCTAGACATAACAACTTTTAAGTCACGAAAATGCATATGATTAATTGCCAACTTCTTCTCTTGCTTGGGACATATTTGACCAACCATCTTATGAGATTATTCTTGTCGATCATACATCATAACCATTATTTGTGTGCATATGTGATCAATTATGGTTGCAACTGGCATAAATTGGGCTAGTTTAACCCAATTATTTCAATATTATGCTTGATTATTGTTTATTACCCCCCCCATTGATCTCCATTGAATAAAGAATTTGCCCAACATGGTAGGTTAGACTGCATAATAAAGTCTCTAGAAAGAGGCAACGACTCCAAGATGTTGTCTATATATCGTGTATACTTCTGCCTTGTAGGTGCTTATGCAGCTTTCATAAAAACAGAGCACCAATATTTCTTGTTATTCAAAGGGTACTTCCTTAATACCTGAATTTAAAATAATAGAACAATAATTTGCTAAATGTTTATGAATTAGAGTTTATTTCACATAATTATTTCACAAACAAAGATAAAGTGCACTTACTTGTTTCTTAAAGTTATCCACTAAGTGTCTTAAGCAATATGCATGGTGGCTATCGAAAAATATTATGGGGGAAGGGGGTCTTAAGAAGACCTGGATGTTGATCAGATAAGAAGTTGAACCTTGATAGGCTAGGCATATATTGAGAATTTAAAATACTTCTTAACTTGAAGTAGAACTACTCCCAATTAATATCATTTTTAGAGTCAACAACTGCATATGCGAGTGTGAATAAGTCATCATTAGCATTTTTACTGACAGCACTAAGCATCCTTTATATTTATTTTTAATATGGGTACCGTCTAAAAATATCAATGCCTTCATCCCCAGAGAAAACCAATAAGGTAGGCATTGGAACATATAAATAGTCAACAAAATTTTTAACTAATTGGGTCAACCTCACAGTCTACAATACTTCCAAGGTTTGTCCTCTTCACAGCATCACAATACCACCTTAACTTATCATAAGATCCCTTCTCAGCACCATGGATGTCATGCATAGCTTATTTCTTACCCATCCATACTTTATGGTACTTAAGTTCCACACCATATTCTCAGTGAACATCTTTCAATATGATAGAGGGCCAATAACATGATTCTGATCTCAATTTATCCTTTACAATGTTAGCAAACCAAGCAGAATTGGCTTTAGAATGTCCCTTTGTTCGAAGATTAGCCTCACCACATATGTGCTCTAGTTTGCATTTTCAAATGCCTAATAATTTATTAGCCTCATGCCTTAATGTGTAGATTCTCCATTTGCAATTTTCATCACTGCAAACGGCTATAATTTTTTTGTTGTTATTTTTCTTGTATTTAAATGACCACAAAGTAGACACCATATAATTCTTAAGCACAATTCTGAACTCCTGAGCATCCTTGAATGTCTAACTCTCCCCATATATGCAATTCCTCCATGCATTAATTGAGTTACTAGTTAAAGCCAATTCATTGTGTGATGCATTGGTCGAACCAATTTCCTCCTCGACTACATCCCTTAAGGTTGACAAATGAAGTATAATTTCAAAAAAAAAGTACAATTTTAATAAATTGAAGAATAATTTCAGAATATTTGAAGTATAAAACCCTAGCAACTATAGTACAATTTTTGATAATTCAATAATAGAACACTTGAAATATTAAACTTAAATAATATAGTACAATTTTATGTGAAATAAAATACAATTTCAGATAATTAGAGTATAAATTTGTATAAAGTAAAGTACAATTTTGAATAGTTTAAATATAAAACCCGAGCAATTGTAGTACAATTTTAGATAATCAATAAATAGAATACATGAAGTATAGAACTTTAATGAATAGAGTATTGTTTTAGGTAAAATAAAGTATAAAATGAAATATTATTTCAGGAAAAAAAAAGTAAAATTTTAAATAAAGTTTGGATAATTAATAAATAAAACTCTTGAAGCATAGAACTTCAATAAATAGAGTACATGTTTAGGTAAAAAGAAGTATAATTTTATAAAAAAAGCACAATTTTAGATAAAGTGAAATATAATAGATTCAGCTAATTGAAATACATGTTTAGATAAAATGAAGTACAATTTTAATAAAGTGAAGTATAATTTTTGAACATTTGATATATAAAATTCTAGCAACTGCAGTACATTTTTTTATAATCCATTAGTAGAACAATTGAAGTATAAAACTTAAATTATATAGTACAATTTTATGTGAAATGAAATACAATTTTAGATAACTAGATACAAATTTATATAAAGTAGATTAGTTTAAGTATAAAATTCTAGCAACTATAGTGCAATTTTGGATAATCATTAAATAGAACACTTGAAGTATAGAACTTCAATAAATAAAGTGTAAGGTTTAGGTAAAATAAAATATAAAATGAAGTATAATTTCAGAAAAAGCGAAGTACAATTTTAAATAAAGTAAAGTATAATTTCCAAACATCTGAATTACAAAACCCTAGAAACTACAGTACAATTTTGATAATTATTTAGTTGAACACTTGAAGTATAGAACTTAAATAATGGTGTATATTTTTTGTCAAATGAACTACAATTTTATTTGCAATGAAGCATAATGTAAAATGCTCTAAGTAGAGAAAAACTTTCAAATAAACGGAATACAATTTCAAAACACTTGACGTACAAACTTTACAAATTATAGTACAGTTTAGATTTTGTAAAAATATTACCTCAAAACATCACAACTCGTTTTGACACTGTTGTTTGATTCATCTTTTCGGTTTACCAAGATGCCAACAATGTTCATCTTCAATGTCAAATGCAATAAGACCATATTCAGGACATCTTCGTTATCAGTCAATGTTACATACAATCTTTGATGTGTAGCTATGCATCACAAACTGAAAAACTTAGTGTTGATTTCACTCTATTTTCTTGCAAGATTAATGTATATGTCCATTAAAGTCGTAGTATTCTTAATTGACATTATATGGAGCTGGTCTTTGTAATAGCAACTCCCCAACACTTAATTGAGCACTCCAGTTTCACTACTAGTTGACATTGTTGGAAAAATATAAAAAAATTAAGAAGTAATTGAGAAGAAGAAGAAACCCAAAAATGATGAAAATGAAAAGAGAAGAAGACAATGCAGATATCGAGTTGGTAGTTGTTAACTCCCATGATTATTCTCGTTCCCGCCGTAGAGCTTGTTGTGTTTTTTCTTTCCTTTCTATTTCTGAAAATGATACTGTTGTTAATAGGGTTTACTATTGCTTTTGTTTACAATAAATAAGTAAAAAAAATTAATGAAAAATATTATACTTAAGGGCATTTTTGTTGAATCAAGTGTGTCATTTGCTCAACTGTGCAAGCAATAAATGTTTTTTGTTTAAAAGTCAGAGTTGTGTCTTTTAGTTTTTTTTTTTTTAGTCAATCCAATAGTTGTTGTTAATTTGGGATTATGGATTAGCCTAAGTAACCTAAATACAATTAGTTAAGTTATGATAGGATTAGTTAGCTTATTTTGTCACCTTGCAACTAAGTGCTCTCTTTAAAAAACAACAGGTATGGAAAAAGGGGAATATCTTAGTAAATGCAACTTTATTTAGACTCTATTGCTCTCTGCTTTTTCTCCCTCTCTTTATCTCTATTTCTCTCTATCTCTCTCTTGCTTCGTCTTTCTTTGTTTTCATTTCTTCTTTGCTGCGCAATCATCAATTGTAGAAAATTTCTACGCACACTGTGCACCTATCTCCAAGATTATTGTTTATTCTCTCAATTTTTTTGATAAATTGCTCTCTGAAATCTTTGATATCATAACATTGGTATCCAAAGCTAAGATTCTGAAACTGGCACTCTAATGGCTAAGAACAATAAAATGGACGTGTTAAAGTAACAAGTAGCTGAGATGAAGGAAGGACATAAAGCTTTGGTAAGAAATTTGGCGAATTGAAGCTCAAAATGGAGGGTATGGTTTTGCAAATAGAAGATTCAGTAGACAAAAATTGGGGAATTCCATCAAGCATTGTCTAGTAACAAAGGGAAGAAGCCTGCTGGGACCACCTCATCACCACCTTTATTCCAAATCTCCAGAACAAAAGGTGATGGCATCTCATCTCCTACACCAAACTTTAGGACTGTAAAGGGAGTCAATGTTGGTAATCTTAAATCCTCTAAGTGTGAGTTTCCCAAATTTTCCAGTGAGAACCCAAGAGCTTGGATTAGGAATGTCAAAAATATGTTGTGTTCAATAATATGAGTGACTATGGAATGATTTTGCTAGCTGCTATGCATATAGATAGGGTAGCTGATAGCTGATACGTAGACTATATTGAGGGGAGAGAAAATATGGGATGGGAACGTTTCACTGAGCTCCTCTTACAAAAGTTTTCTCTTCAAAATAAGGACAACCTCATAAGCCAATTCAATAAACTGAAGTAGGATAAATCAGTTGATGATTATTCTGTCAAGTTTGAAGAGCTAAAAGCATTTATGCTGGCTATGAATAGGCATTTCACTAAGGATTATTTTGTTAAGAGCTTCATTGGTGGCCTTAAGGATGAGATAAGTTAAATGGTAGAGATGTTAAACCCTACAACTCTCTCTTATGTCATCAGTTTGGCCAAAAAATAAGAAAGCTTGCTGGAAGCTATGGGTAAGGGACATAAAATAGGTCACAAAAGTTGGTCTAATGGTTGGTCTAAAACTGGTAAAAACTTCAAGTGATAACTCACATAAGAGTAACCTAGCATTGAAAGATAAATATCCACCAATTAAAAGACTAACTAAGGAAGAAATGGAGGTTAGAATGAAGAGAGGACTCTATTTTAATTATGATGAGGTGTATTACACAGGGCATCGATGCAAGACGTTACTTGTCATTCTAGGGGAAGATGAGTCTGATATGACTGTGCCTGGGGAAAATAATGGAGATGAAGAGGAATTGTACATTTCCTTTAGTAATTTAGTGGGGCAAGTAACGCCTGATACCATTAAGTTAGAGGGAAAGGTTAAGAACGAGGTTATAGCTATTTTAGTTGACACAAGTAGCACTCACACCTTCCTAGACCCAGATACTTCTAAGATACTGGGCTGTGAGATTGAACAAACCAACCCATTACTTGTCACCTTTGCTAATGGAAATAGAGTGGAGTGTGATTCTAAGTGCACTGATTTTTGTTGGGAGATGGGGGGCACAAATTCACAGCTAGTATCCAGATTCTCAAGATAGGGGGTGTGATATGGTTCTTGGGGTGGATTTGCTTAGGAGACTAGGTCTAGTAACCTTTGATTTCAATCAACAAAAGATCTCCTTTAAGCAAGGTATGAGGAAAGTCACACTGAGCGTAGTCCAACCTAAAGTTTCTTTAAAAATGATCAGTGGAAATAAGCTTCAAAAACTTATAAAAAAGAAAAGAAACTCAATTGTAGGTTGTCTATACATGATCGTTCCATCATATAAGAAAGAGGCATTCCTGTCTAATCTTGAGCATGAACCTTTCTTAGCTAGATACTCACACATTTGTTTTGAACCAAAATGACTCCTACCATTTAGAAAAATTAACCACAGCATAACTTTGAAGCCTGGTACATAATCTTTTAAGCATAATCCATATAGATACCCTTACTTGCAAAGGTTAGAAATAGAGAAATTAGTAGCTGATATGCTCAAGATGGGTGTGATTCAACCTAGCAATAGGCCATACTCCTCACCTATCCTATTGGTTAAAAAGAAAGACAACACTTGGTGGTTTTGTGTTGACTATAGGAAGTTAAACACTCTCACCGTTAAGGATAAATATCCAATACCTTTGATTAATGATCTACTGGATGAACTCCAAGTTGCCACCATCTTTTCTAAAATTGATCTTAAGGTTGGTTATCACCATTAGAATCCAACCTCAAGACATACCAAAAACTAATTTTGTCACTGTCTCAAGGCTATATGAATTCAAGGACATGCCCTTTAGGTTGACCAATGCACCTGCCACTTTTCAGTCTCTAATGAATGAAAATTTCAAATATTACCTAAGGGACTTTATCTTGGTCTTTTTTGATGATATTTTAGTATACAGCAAGACCTTAAAGGAGCACCTAACACATTTAGAAATAGTTTTTAGTAAGCTCATCCAAGCTCAATTGTATGCTAATCCTTCCAAATGTGCTTTTAGGCAGAGGAAAGTTGAGTACTTAGGGCATGTCATTAGTGAGAAAGGGGTAAAACCTAACCCTAGCAAAATACAAAGTATGTTAGAGTGGCCAACTCCAAAGACTATCAAAGCACTAAGGGGCTTTCTAGGGTTGACTGGCTATTATAGAAAATTTGTGAGGAATTATAGAGTCATAGCCAAACCTCTCACCTCTCTCACTAAGAAGGGACTATTTGTGTAGGATGTTGTAGCTGAGCAAGCCTTTAACACCTTGAAAATAGCCATGGCAACTACTCTTGTGCTACAATTACCTAATTTTACAAAACCTTTTATCCTTAGGACCAATGCATGCTATTCTGAGTTGGGGGCAGTGTTAATGTAAGGAAAGAATCCCATAGCATACTTTAGTAAAGCCTTAGGACTAAAGACATTGGGGTTGTCTGTGTATGAGAAAAAGCTTATGGCCATCATTCAAGCGGTAGAAAAGTGGAGAGCCTATTTACTCCATGGTCAGTTCACTATTAGGACAAACCAACAAAGTTTAAAGCATTTTCTAGAGCAAAAAATTTCAACTCCCTTGCAACTTAAGTATCTTACCAAACTCCTAGGATATAGCTATACCATATAGTACAAGAAAAGTTCTCAAAATAAAGTTGATGATGCCTTGTCTAGGTGGGGGAGTGAGAATAGTAAGTGTGAAGCCATTACTACCTTGCAACCAACTTGGATAGAGGAGTTGAAGAACAACTATGGGGGGGATCCTACAGCACAAGAAGTTATCCCTGAAGCTCTCTTATATCCTTACAACCTTTCTCTCTATTCATACATAGATGGCATACTCAAATATAAAGGGAAATTGTAGGTTGGACCACAATTAAATCTCAAAATTAATATCACATAGTACATGCATACCTCAATTGCGGGGAGACATTTTGGGATTCAGGGCACTCTTCAAAGGCTTAAAAGCATTTTTTTGGTGGCCAAGGATGAATGAAACAGTTCAACAAGTTGTTTCAGAATGTGATGTGTGTCAACAATGCAAGCACTTAACCAGTAAAACACCTGGGTTGTTTTAGCTATTGCCAGTTCCAGAACAAGCATAGCAGCATATCCCCATGGATTTCATTGAGCAACTACCAAACTCTGAGGGAAAAACTATACTTTGGGTGATAGTAGATAGGTTCACTAAATATGCACATTTTGTCTCTCTCTCCCACCCTCTTTCAGCTTCACACTTGGCACACACTTACTTGGATCACATATATAAACTACATGGATTACCTTGCTCAATTGTGTCAGAAAGGGATAAATTATTTACTAGCCAGTTCTAGAGAGAGCTCCTCAGCATCATAGGGCTTGAACAACAACTTAGCACCACTTATCATCCTCAAACTGATGGTCAAAGTAAACGAGTTAATCAATGCCTTGAGAGTTACTTGAGGAGCATATGTGGAGCCGCGCCAAGGAAATGGAATAGGTGGATAGCTATGGCTGAGTGGTGGTATGACACCAACTATCACACTACCATAGCTATGACTCCTTTTGAAGCTTTATATGGCTTCAAGCCTTCTCACCTTGTTGTTAGGACAAACCTTTACACTATGGTGCAAGGAGTAGGAAAGATGCTCCAGGACAAGGAGGAAATCCAGCAGCAATTGAAACAACTTTTGACAAAAGCCCAACAAAGAATGAAACAGCAAGCAAATAAGCATAACAAGGATGTTCAGCTACAAATAAGGGATTATGTTTACCTTAAACTCAAGCCTTACAGACAACTATCAATCCGCAATAGCAAATTATAGAAACTTAGTCCAAATTTGCTGGCCCCTTTCAAGTCATAGAGAGAATTGGAGAAGTAGCTTACAAGTTGCACCTTCCACCAGAAGCTAAGATACACCCTGTGTTTCATATTTCTCTATTTAAGAGGAAAGTATGAGCTGTAGATAGGATCACCCCCATACTACTTGAGTTTGATCAAGAAGGAAAGGTGATGCTTCATCCGGTTGCGATTCTTGCATGCAAACTTATCAAGAGAAAGAATGTTGTTGTGGCTCAAATCTTAGTTCAGTGGGCACACTTGCCAGCAGAAGAGGCTACTTGGGAGGATTATGATTCCATCATTCAACAGTTTCCACATTTGGAGCCTTGAGGGCAAGCCTCTCGAAGGAGCAGGCAATGTTATTTGCTCAACTATGCAAGTAGAAAACCTTTTTTTGTTTAAGAGTTAGAGTCGTGCCTTCTAGTTTTTTTTTTTTTTCAGTCAATCCAGTAGTTGTTAATTTGGGATGATGTTAATTTGGGATGATGGATTAGCCTAAGTAAACCAAATACAATTAGTTAAGTTCTGATATGATTAGTTAGCTTATTTTGTCACCTTGCAACCAAGTGCTCTCTTTAAAGGACAGCAGGTCTAGAAAAAAAGGAAATATCTCAATAAATGCAACTTTATTCAGACTCTATTGCTCTCTACTTTTTCTCCTGCTCTTTATCTCTATTTCTCTCTATCTCTCTCTTGCTTCATTGTTCTCTATTTTCATTTCTTCTTTTCTTCACAATCATCAATTGCAGAAAATTCCTACACACATTGTGCACCTATCACCCAAATTATTGTTTGTTCTCTCGGTTGCTTGGTAAATTGCTCGTTGAAATCTCTAATATCATAACAGTAAGTAGAGAGTGAATTTTAAAATTCTAACAAAACTAGAGAGTTTAATAAAAATAAAATTCAATGGGAACTAATCACAAAAATAAAAATATTTTTGATATTTTTAAATAAATCTCTCACGAAATATTATAAACCTATTCATATTACCCCAACCCCAATTGCGCACTTTGAATATTACAAATCTATATCCCAGCTTCCAGTAATTGCTTCGCGATAGCTACCAATAACCCTATGGGACCCACAACCAAGAAAACCAAAACCATTGACATAAATCCTGATCCCGAAAACTATCGAAATATTGTCAACAAAGTCAGAATAGGCAAAATGCTATCAAAACAACAAATCAAGTTTAAACAAAACTTGGAATACTGTCACCCAGAAAGCAAAATACTATAGAAGCAAGAGATCAAGCTTAAATAGAACTTGAAAGCGTTTAGACAACGAAGGTCTGCATCTCATCATAAAGCTCAAAAATAAATAGCAATGGAGGCATCATAGCGCTTTCACCACCAACCATCGAGCAACCAGGTTCAAAACCTTATTGCTCAATAATCCACTATCCTCAAAAAGAAGGCAAGACGACCAGACAAAAACATCTTTTTACCGCAACCAAATGCCCAAAAAACAAAAGGTACAGAAAAAGGGAAATTTTGAAAACTAGAGCATGCAACCAAAACCAGTACAGGGTTATCGTTCCAGAATGGTTTTAACTTGGCACCCTTTTTGGCTGCAGCCTTGATGACCTTTGTGCCAGTTGGGTCTTTCTTTTCCACACTCTTGATGAAACCAACAGCAAGTCAGCAACTGTTTGGTGCATGTCACAAACAGCAAAACAACCAAGAGAGAGTCTCCATCACCATGGGCTTGGTGGGAATCACCTTAACAAATCCAGCATCACCATTCTTCAAGAACTTCAGCTCCTTCTCAAGCTCCTTAACAGATTGCTGGTTGATCTTGGTCACAAGTTCAGTGAACTTATCAGCAATGTGAGAGGTGTTGCAGTCCAGTGCAGGGGCATATCTCTCCAATCTGCCGGGTTGGTTCACAATGATGACCTGGGGGAAGTGAAGCTGGTGGCTCCGTTAGCAGGATTGTCCTTAAAGTTGGGGAAAACAGGACCACACTTAAGATCCTTGACAGCAAGATTCTTAACATTGAACCCAACATTGTCACCAGGAAGAGCCTCCTGCATGGCTTTTGTGATGCATCCCAACAGACTTAACTTCAGTGATCAAGCCAGAGGGTCCACAGGTCACAACCATACCAGGCTTAAGGATACCAGTGTCCACACAACCTACAGGCACGGTACCAATACCACCAATCTTGTAGATATCCTGAAGTGGGAGTCCTCATGGGCTCCTGAATCATGTCAAGGGCCTCAAGGAGGGTTAGGCCCTTGCACCAATCAAAGTTAGTTACCACTCAATCATGTTGGCTCCCTCAAAACTGAAAACGGAGAAAAATGAGACTGTCAGGGTGCCAACCTGCTTGAGGTAGGAAGACTTCCTTCACAATTTTGTCATACCTAGACTTGGAATACTTCGGTGAGGTGGCATCCATCCGCATGGCATTGATATCACTAGGTCAGCTACTGTACGGATTATGAGTATAACTACAGAATAACATTAGCAAAACAAAGTATTTTAATTATACAACTCATCTCACCTTGTTGCAGCAACAAATCATTTGCTTGACACCAAAAGTGAAAGCAAGCAGCTCACATGTCTGACTATCCTTGAAAATACCAGCTTCAAAACCACCACCAGTGGAGTCAACAATGAGAGTGGCATAGTCATCCTGTGAGGTTTCAGTAATCATGTCCTTGATGAAGTCACAATGTTCAGGAGCATCAACGACGGTGCAGTAGTACTTGGTGGTCTCAAACTTCTACAAGGCTCAATGGCAATACCATGCTCACACTGAGTCTTGAGTTTGTTAAGCACCCAAGCATGCTTGAATGATCTCTTGTTCATCTCAGCAGCCTCCTCCTCAAACCTCTCAATAACACACTTGTCAATATCACCAAGCTTGTAGATCCAGTGACTGGTGATGGTTGACTTCCCAGAGTCAGCATGGCTAACAACCAGAATGTCAATGTGAACCTTCTCCTGAGCCCTGACCCATGTTGAACTTTGAAAAGAATAATGCAACAACAAAACAAACATAATTATACTACTGTGATTGTAGATACAATCAAAACAATCTGTATAATTAATTTTTTTTTAACAGAGAGAGAGAGAGAGAGAGAGAGAGAGAGCTTGAAAATACTTCAGCAAGGTTAAGGTACAAAATTGAAACACACACCATCTATCTAATTTCATGTACAACTTGAGTCATAATTTTATCTATCAAAGATCAAGAATAGTTAATGAACCACAAAGGAAAGAAAAACAAAACTAGTATACTCAACATAGATCCTTGGAATAATAATATTTCCCAATAAAGCAAATTAAAAACCCATGCAAGAAAGAATCAAAACAAAGAAACAAACCCCATACACCGCTTCAAAATTACCATCAGAACGAAGATTATTTTGCAATAGGTAAAAACACAAGATATCTCAAATCAATTAACTTTGTACACTGATCCATATAATTTTTCTGTTTCCCTAACTAAAGGGCATATTAAAATTCAGATCAAGAATGCAAGACATGCACCTTAGATATCAACAAATAAAGAGACACATATATAACAAAAATATTATTTCAATAGAACATGAAGCCACAATTCATCAATGAGAAGTCATCAGCCCAAACAGATCTATCATTGAGAGAGAGAGGGAGAGAGATAGAGAGAATAAAAACATTTCTGGATAAATCACATAAGCATTTAAACACATACATATAATATATACATAAATCCATTCCATCCACAACCTATGTATGCATAAATATACACATGACGCCAGAGCAGGAGCAAGAGGAGCTGACTTTCAATAGAAAATTAGTGAAAGGAGAGTGCGCCAATTTACAGACACCAGAGAGATAGTATGATAATTGTCTGGAGAACAAGAAAGAGTGAGAAGCAGGAAATGAGCTCTATAAATGCAGTTTGAAGAACAGGGAGTACGATTTGGGTTTCTTGAGCCGTATGATCAAATGAAATCTGACAGATGAAAATAGAAGTCTTTCCTAAGAGAGCGGGGGATTCCACCTGCTGCCCTAATGTGCATTGCTCCTTTACCTACTCTGTTCTTGCTCTTCTCTTAATTACTGATTGTCCTCAGGTTTTTGGTCAAATTACCACTTGTCTTATGCATACCGTATGAATAATTTGACATTGTTGGCATGCTTAAGGTGATGTTTACGGGCTTCCTCTCACAAAACTCCACCAATTTGAGTAATCATGAATAATTGAATTATTATACTTGTGCAGGAAGATTGAGGAACGGCTTACATGAGCTTTATAATCAATAACATAGCAAGTATAATGTGTGACAAATAGAATCCTCGCTATAATTTTCAATTAGTAATAGGCATATTAAAGTTAATCTCTCTGTAGCTTGACAGGAGATCACAGATCAAGAAATGACTAAATAATAATGGCAAAACTCACATTCTGTGTGAAATCACATAAACCAGTAGTTACATCATTTTGATCATTGCTCCTGGAGCAACTAAGCTGTCAAAGCCATGCCTCAGAAAAAAGTAGCACTGCTTATCAATAATATAAACAAATGGATTGAACACCAAATGAAATAATGCAAACAGAAAGAAAACTGTCATATTCATGCCATCAATACACAATGCAATGTATCCCTATACCTTCTGGTGAGATTTTAGGTCTAATACAAAATAACACTTCCACTTAATATTGGAGAATCACCATTTATTTTGTCTTCCAGCATGAGCTCTGGGTCCTGCTGACATTGACAAGGTTGCCCTCCCAACCTTGCATCCAATATGCAGCCCCACGTTCTCAATCTCTTCAAGTTTTTGTATTTATTTAGCTACAACCATATATAGTTATCAGTACCCAGACATTCCAGACAAACAATATCATTGCAGAAAAGAATCTGAAAAGAAAGGTCAAGTTCTGAATGAAATGAACTTTTAGCAACACAATTAGGTCAGTTTTACATATGATTTTGTCATTTCAAGATAATTTAAGAAGTCATGGATGCCAAGGAGTGGACAAGTTATGATCAAAGTATTGTTCTCCAAAAGGAAAATGAGGTATATAAACAAAGAAGATGACAATTTAACCATAATGTTGACAAAATCAAAAATACCACTAGCAGCAATATAAATAAGAGACAAAAACCAAATACCCGCAGCAGTTTCAAACTATATTCATCATTGTCGAAGAAGCTTAGGATATGATAACAACTTAGAGGACTTGTAAACAACAACAATTTGGAAATTCATGTTAAACACAACTCTTGGTTTAGAACTGTAAATGTACAAGCAAGCATTCTTGGCTCATTTGATTTTATTGCAATGTGAGGAGAGGGTTAATAAAACACATTTCTCAATACCTTAATCAACTTCTGAAGTTCAAATTCTGAGAATTTTCTTCCAGTTCATACAAAAGCTTTCTGTATGTATGCCCATCAATGAGTTTCTTCTCTTGCAATTCCTCTAAAACCTTCAAAGCATCTCCCATCCTTCTTCGCCAGGATATTTCATCCAGTAGAGTGCGATAAGTGATGAAGTCAGCTAACCTTTGGTTTTCAGCCATCTCCCACAAGAATTTCACTGCCTCATCAACCTCCCCCTCAAGAGCCAAAGAATTCACAAGCGAGTTATAGGATTTACTACTAGGCACAAACCCACTTTTCTTCATTCTATCACACAGCTCTCTTGCATTTTTTGTTCGGCCTTGGGCACACAACCCATGGATCAAATAATCATATGAAAACGAGTTGGGTTGGCAATTATAAACCACGCCCATCTGATGAAATATTCTAAGGGCATCATTGACATGAAGTGAAAGCACATATCCTTTAATCATAGAATTCAAACAAAAAATATCAGGCTCAACCCCATCATCAACCATTTGTTTGAACAAACATCTCACAGTCTCCATGTACATGTGATTAATATACGAATTCTTTCCTCGACTCAAAAGTGCTGCAAATAATATGTTATAAGTTCTTATTGACGGCCTGCAATCCAATTTCCTAGAACCACACAAATGCTTATATATATTCACAGCTCTAATCAATTTCCTAGCTTCAGTAAAATAATATATAATGGTATTATAAAGGGCCTCAGAAGAAACGGAAGGAACAGCTAAAACCTGGTTTACAATATCATCCATCTCCTTGTACATTTTAGCAGCGCCAAGCTTCTTGATTGTAATGTGATATGTCAACACATTGTGCCTAAACCTGTGCTGATGGGAAGCCCAATTAAAAAGCTCTAAACATACTAAGGGATCATCTTCTAAGGCTATGACATTGTGAAGCTCTTCAGGGGTGAATCGAGCAGGAAGTTGGGACATTGCTCTTTGAAAAAGTGCTTCATTTAAAAAAGGTTTTGCTGCTGCTCTAGTTCTTTTGTTGATTCTCCTTCTCAGAGATCTTGATATGGGGCCTCTATATGTTCTTGAAGAATAGAATGAAACCCTAAAGTGTACACAAAGGACTGCACTTTTAGGTTCTTTTCCAAGAAGATAGAAGAGGGCCATTGAGGGATTGGAAGGAGAGGCTGAATTTGTGTGCCTCTGGAATGTTGTTAGGGAAGAAGTATGAATTTGGCAGTGAGTCAAATAGAAAATATTATAGATAGGGGTTCCATTGGAGCGGAAATGTTGAAGTTGATTTCTGCATACAGTGATCATGTTCAGAATGACACCTAAATATTCAAATGGATGAATTCATAGGAGGTGGTGAATTATGACACTGCTTTGATGGCTGTAGGTCTCTCAAGCTGATGAGTGCTGGTTGCAAGTGACAGCAGATGCTTCTGCAAGTTTAAAAAGAAAAAAAGAAAAAAATGAAAAAATCACAATTCAATTAGCATCAGTTTTAACTTGTTGCTAAAACTATAACAACTGGCATCTGCTTCAATTACAAAAGAATCAGCACACTTTAACATATGCAGTAACAGTACATATCATTTCAACAAAATGTTCGATCACTAAATTGTTGCCTAGTAAACAGAAGAATTTAATAAGAAACACAATCTGATAGACAGAAAGGAAAACACAACTCCATGCAAAGCCAAATTGAACAAAATCCTGAAGAACTAAATTGACATTGCAACTAGCCACCAGATCAATCTTCTTAAATCCCTGCAAGTACTTCACAACAGATCGGACCTCAGCAGAATCAGCAAATGATCAATTAAATTTTCGGTCCATAGTTCTTATGCCAAATTAACAGCTGATCCAATCAAACAAAAAATAACTATCAAAAACCCAAACTGTCCATGTCATCACTAAATAAGCTCAATCCAAACCAAAATAAGAAACACAAAATTATATGTAAATACAAGTTATCATGCAATTTAAATTTCAAGAAAACAGAAAGAGAGAACACTTAGAGTAATAACAACAAAAACAAATAAATTAATCAAGAAATTCAAGGAAAGAGCAAAAATTGGTGAAAATACAAACTAGGTAGGATACCAGATCACATAATTAGCCAGAAGGGAATGCCATTCCAGAGACCAAAGGGTGAACTAGAGGTGAAAATGAGTCAAACTCTTTGCTGAGTGAGCTCAAGTATAATTATTGAGGATCGCCTCAAGCACAGCTCAACCAGTCAACTTTTAGTGGATTTATCTCAATTTCGAACATGAAACAACTTGAAACAGAGAGAAAGAGCAAGTTTCTAATATTAGAGTTAGATGTTAATTCTTAGTTAACATTAGTTACTTAATCGGTTAGTTGATGAGCTGTACATAAAGGATATTGGTTTCCCTCTTGAAAATAAGTATAACCTCCGGTCGATGAGACGTTGATTGCATTTTTCCACATTAAGTTTTCTTTGGTTATATATGGTACCAGTAGGATAATTTTCTTCCGCTGCACCTCTCTCCAGATTTTATTTACCCACATGTATATAAATATAACCTCCAGTCAATGAAAAGTTGATTTGCATTTTTCCTCATTCAGTTGCTTTGGTTATATTATGGTATCAATGTAGGATAATCTTCTTACGCAGCAAAGCACTCCAGATTTTTTGTTCTTGTATAGAAATATAACCCCCTTCTACACAACCCCCAGTCAACGAGAAGTCAAGAAGTTGATTTGCATTTTCCTCATTCACTTTTCTTCGGTTATAATACTTAATCAAGCACAGTTCGACTTTTAACAAGTCCAGAAGCTCGAGCTCAAGTGACATTAAATCAATAGAACACAAAACATAGATGCAAAAATGCATTTACCAGTGAAATTTTTCAGAACCACATTTTCTGTAATACACAAAAAGAAATCGAAAAGTTAATCCCACCTCAGAATCCCAACATTTACAAATCAAATGTAACAAAGACTTGAGTCTTTAACACAATGAATTCCAACTTTAAGAGCCACATTCAATGTAGAGACACCACGAACAGATAAAAAAGGTTAAAAAACACAAAAAGTACGAAAGTCAAAAACAAGGAAAAGGAGAAAGAAAAGTCCTCACCTCGACATTTGCATCTGGCGCAATAAAATTAGGGCTCGTCAGAATCTAAAAATTTGGGGTGATAGGCAGTTAATAGAACATGATAATCCACATAGAAGCAAGAAAGAAGAAAAAGTTTCAGTTTTTTGGGTTCCCCACCCCACTCTTTTCACAAGCACAGACATGCTAAGTGTGTTAGGAAATAGTGCTCCAAACGACACCAATTAGCTAGCTCTCTAGCCTTCTCGATGTATTGTCATGCCCAACCTTTGTTATCCTTTGTCTTCTTTCTGATCAGTTTTCCAACTCTCTTCTTTCCGCTACCGCCGGCGATTATTTCTGTCGACTGACAAAACCATGGTCTCGTCCACGGTCTTGCTGGCTGGTTCGGACTTACTAATAGTGGAAATAAAATTCCAATCAAGAATAATTTAGTCTGTTTAAATTCTCCCAGCCCAAAAGATGTATTTGGGCGTCACACTGTTGACCCATATTCCAAGCTTAATAATAAACTATATTGGACCAATAATTTGTTATGAGCCCATGATCAAAGCAAATAAATAATGAATTAAATTAATATTAATTGTGCATCGACCAAGCACAATTAACTAAACCAAACAAGCCCTTGTTAAACATTTTTATCATTTTCTATTTAAACAAAATAATAATAATAATATATTTTTCTGAATGAATAATTTCTTCAAACAAATTAAATTAGATTAATCAACGTAAAGAAAAGATATTATAGTACTTTTTTCCAAGGTTTTTATTTCTCCTTGTGAGAGGGATGAAAAAGAAGAGATGTTTTGTCCTTTTCTTTCTTTCCTTCGTAATAACAATCAATTTCCTAAGTATGGCAAAAGTAATTTTAGTTTCAGGACATTTTGCCCTATCTAACATACTTTTAGGAATGTTTAGATCTTCATGTTCTTCCATTTATTAGATAAAACATAATAAATTTTAGAAAATTGAAATGTTTGATTGTTATTGATACGAGATGGCTTAATTGACCCAACCCAACAGCTATTGATTATGGAACAATATGCGAGGCCTGTTTCACTTCGAAAGCCCAATCCTACGGTCAATCCCATTTGATCTCTCACATTTTCCCGCCAACATGCTAAGCAGCGCTGATTCGACCGGGCCATGAGTCGAATGCAAATGCTCGATGGTCCTGATGAGAAAGTTTGGAGGCAGGGGAGCGTCGATCATCTACGGCGTCTAGAGCTACCCCTTCACTGCGGAATCCCTCCTCTGTCGCATTAAATACCTGATAAACAGTATGCCTCCACATTAATGGCGTCTGCCGCCCAGTACCACTTATCCCGCCACACTAGGCAAGCGGTGCTCCACCGATGTACTATTCTGTCCATGAAAGTTGAAAATAAAGCCACCTAAAATAGTATACAAATAGAAGAAGACCTAATGCCCCCATGCAAGAACAAAAACCCTTTCTGAATGCTAAGGACATCTTAAACATATTATTTACCTAGAGAAAATTATAAATTCTCATCACCAACCTCTCATAAGGTATGCCATTCTATATTAAAAACTCTCACTCTGTTGTTCAATTTTTCGATTGACCTAATATTGACTTGAGCATCGAAGTGCCGTAGTCGATGGCATCTTAGCTAACTGATGTTTGCTGATAATTACAGGACCCAGCCTAAATATTTTTGAAGTTTATTTGCTCAACCAGGCAGGTCGACCCACCTAAATTCTAACCTAATTTAGTTACATACAACTTTTAGCCTCATCAGTTATATATGTATACATTGGTGTAAAATGATATATTGAAGCTTTATCATGTTGAATTAGTAAATAAACATGCACATATACATTTTAAAAAAAATTAGATATATGCACACACACACACACACAGAAGGTATTATGCGATATACTTAAATTTGAGGACTAGCAATCTACTTGTATCATTAAGGGCTCAAAGTCATAAAACTATTTAGCAGTATAATCTAAGGAATAGAATTAATGGTTCGAACTCTAAACACTCGTTCCTTGTTTACTATAAATTCACCTCACAACTAAAACTATGATTGAAGGAACAATTACTTAGGATCTATAGCTTATTAAGATTTGAGTAATACATATACGTGTTGTTTAAAACAAATTTAGTGTACCTGTACTTTAATATTGTTGAGTTTTTTTTGGTCTCAGCTGATTTGTCTATTCATTTTTTTCTTGTATTCATAGCATGATAGTTTGCGAATGAGCACAACACTTGCAAAAAAATTATTTATGATACTTCATAAAGATGAATATGGGAGCACCAATAAGTGGTTGACATTGAGGGTGTGATAAAGGCCAATGGCGGTTACATATAGTTTTTAGATAATTTAGGAAGAAGAAGAAGAGAAGTTTCATTCCTTAAATCCAAGAAATAATGGAGGTTTCAGATCATGGGTTGTAGTATGTCACAATTTCAACCCAATTTCATTCTTTGCATAGAACAACTAAAATATAGAATAATCGAAAATGATATGATGCCTGTAATGTGCAAGAGTTTGACGTTCATCCTTTAACTTACATTACTCTTTTAATAATACAAAAAAAAAAATCAAATGGCAAATTTTGTAAAAATCCATAAAGTAACTTCGACTTTAGAGATGAAAATAGCTTCTTAATTATAGTAGCATAGATAGATGTGTTTATTTTACAAGACATTAAAGGGTGAAATTTGTAAAGGGCATTAACTAACTTCTATTTTCAAGACAAAACAAATTTTCTTTTTATTACAGTGTAGATGACAAAGTTATGAATTAACAAGATATCAATTTCTGTCTCCATATTTTTTGGTAAAAAAATCCCTACCACATAATTTAAAGTGTCAATTTCATATTTATGTAATTTTAAATAATATTTTTTAATTTTTTTAACTTTTCATTCAATCAAGGTTAAGTTAATATGTATTTTTTCTAAACATATTTTCTTGAAAGAGGCTTCTCGACTTCTATAAGAGGAAATGCTTAACAACATACTAGGCAATAGTTTTCATTGCGGGGAGGCATCTTCATCCAAAGGTAATAGTGCCTCTTGTCTCAGTTGTAGGACAACACCTCCCCATGATGGGTTTGGAATATAGGTAGATTCTCGAGTGTTGGAAACGCTATGGGTAGTCTATCTAATGATAGGACTAGTAGTTATTCTTGGTTACTTTTGCCATCTTCCTCCATTGGAGGGGCCATTGAAGCGATAGAATCTTAGGCTTTATATCTTGTCTATATTCTCAACATTTAATTAATGAGATCCTTTGAATAGTATGGTGGTAAATGATGTGGACAAAATTTGTTTCGAGGGTCTCATCAAAACTTTAAAATCAAATATTATAAATTGTAGATCTCTAATTCAAGAGTGCATTTGTCAAAAGAATTCGCTCACGTAGAAAAATGAACTTTCCAATCTTTTTTTTTTGTGTCATAAATGATAATATCTATATGTTTGAGTTTGATGGGTTGGGCTTATTGAACTTGGTGATCCACCTTTAATATATTATTCTTATCTTTGATGATGATTTAACTAATGTGCCTTATGATGTATTTGGGGTGTATCATATGTAAATTCAAAATTATTGTGTTCCGAATTGTCAGTTGGCCAATAACATTGCTCTCATACATACAAGTGTAAGATTTAGAATTTGAACCCTAATAGACCCTTTTCACGTGCATATGTGTGTAAATAAAAAAAATATTGTTTGATAATTGAAATAATATTTAATCAATTATTTTTTCATAATAGCCTATAACATGTAAAAATACTTAAAAATATCCATGATTAAAATACTTATTATAGGTAAATTAATAGGAACCTGTATACAGGAAGGTTTAAATTTATCATAATCTACATTAGGATTATTCTGCTTAAGAGTTTTTCTTACTCTTTCATCAAAAAGAGAAGGAAGACCATCTATAAATTTTGACTTCCAATGCAAGCTATTAGACTCAGGGAGTTCTAAAACTCTAGACAAAAATATGTCTTTATACCATCTAAATGACGTAAGACTCCGACATTTTAAACCATTTAATAAGATTCTAATATGTTCAGAATTATTAGTCCATCTTCCTATAAAATATTCTATTATTGTAATAATTAAGGTGTAAACAACATTTTCAATATTATTACTAGACCCTTCAATTAAAATTGTTTCATTAACATTTTTATTTATCATCTTACACATAGGATTTAAAGTATGAAGAACTTTATAATAGATCCTATAGCATGTACAAATAGTTTCAGTATTAGACATATAATCATATCATTTAATCAATTATTTTTTCATAATAGCCTATAACATGTTAAAATACTTAAAAATATCCACGATTAAAATACTTATTATAACTACGGAAGTATAATATAATTTTTGATATAACAAATGAAGACATTAATATTTCACCAATATATTAACTAAAAATATTTATTTGTTATTAATTTTATTCTATTGTTATTAAATAAAAACTAATATGATCTATAGTTATCACTTTATATAAATAATTAATTATTAATGACAATACATCAAGTAATGTATTATCACATTTAGAATATACAAAACTATTTAAACAATTACATATCTACCCATATGTATCTGTGTATACGTATATTATATTTATATATATAATATATTAAAATGTGAAACATATAACTAGTACACAATCAGAAAAAATTCATTCGATATATTTACAATAAAACTAGAAGAAATAAGTTCAGAGTTCATAATTTTTTTTCGTTTGCTTTTGACATCATCAACAGCAAGAATTTAGGGATCTTCGCGCCAGCTCCGTAGCCCTAACTGTTCTTACCGGCGAGTTCACCAAGTTCGAGGATCAGCATTTCACAGTCAGTTTCAGTCAGGATGCGACACCGTCGCCCCACTCTATCAGTCTCCGTCCTATTATTGTTTTTATCCTCCATCTTTAGCTTGAGTTCGATAAGCAGTCGTTCCGTAAAAGCTGAAGTCATAACCTTAACAGCCGAAACTTTTAATGACAAGGTAAAGTTTATGTCAAATTCACTGTTCGGAAACCCATTTTGTAATTATCTCGTAGATCACGGCCGTAAAGTTTTCTGGTTACGCTTTTTCAGTTGTGTTGTGATATGAGTTCGTTGCGCTCATCAACTTAGGAGATCATTTGGAGCAGTTAATTGTCAAATGTTTGTTGAATATGGTGTTTCTGTTTATTTATTTGCGAATTTGTTGTTGTTGTTCTTCTTGTTCTTCTTCTTCTTCTTCTTCTTCTTATTATTATTATATTACAAATTATGCGCCCTAGGGGTTTGGGGGTGTGTGTGTGTGTGTTTAATTTCAAATATACTGGCCAGATCTTTGCTTTCAGATACTTCATTGTGTTTGGAATTTTTGTCTATAGGTCAAATAAAATTGTAGTACCTTTTTCCGTATCTGTCTTTCACCAAAATTATCTTCTGCTAATTTAATGTTAATTGAAAGCATAGTAATTAGATCAAGTAACTTGGCACCTTAAGGGACTAGTGGAAGAAAATGTCAATGCTTGATCAATAAAAAATGAGTTGACTTGAATCTTGGGATTTATTTTAGGGTATTGCAAGACATTTAAGGCCCTTGTATGGTTTGTTTAGGTGCAGGAGAAAGATACCGCATGGTTCGTTAAATTTTGTGTCCCTTGGTGCAAGCACTGGTAATTTCCATTTTTGGTCCTCTTCCCTTTTCTTTCCCATTTTAATTGAGCTATGCCACTTGAATACAAGTTATTGTTAGCTTGATAATAGTTAAATTTTATTCTCAGCAAAAATTTGGGAACACTATGGGAGGATTTGGGAAAGGAGATGGAGGGTGAGGATGAAATCGAGATAGGAGAAGTTGACTGTGCAACAAATAAACCAGTGTGTTCTAAAGTAGATATCCATTCATATCCGACATTCAAGTTATTCTATAACGGTGACGAAGTTACAAAGTACCAAGGTAATGGGCTTTTTTGCTCTTCTTTGAGAACCGTGTGCTTGATTTCCTTTTCTGTTTTTCCCTTAAATACAATTGGTTTGGCTTGTTACTGTTTATCCAATAATTTCATGATGTGAAGTTGAGAACCTATATGACAAATTGTTATCTTTTAGTGTTTTAGTTGGTTCATTCTCATGAAACTCATCAGGGTTGTACTAAACTAAGTGCTTTTTAGGGCCTTTTGAGAAGCATTCCATTGATAGTACAAGAACATCCACTTCTTGGTACATTTGCCACATTTGGGTTGTTAAATGGCCTGGAATGAAGAAGTTACTACACCCATGATCAGCATCTACTTGGAATGGCAGTGAATTATGTTCTCCCACATAAATAAAATTAAACACACTAATCCAACCAAGTAAAACACCTAAAATTGAACATTCAAAAACTACCAAAATCAATCTGGAGATTATAAACAGGATTATGACAAGGATTAAGAAGGATACATGGGAGACCAGAACAATCACACACACAGTAAGATCACAATCAAATGCTCCACTACTCTTCTGAGTCATCAGCCAACATACAACTCATTTAAAGCTGTATGATTAAGAAACTGAAAATGCTCTTTGCAGAAGATATTGTAAAAGACAAGCAAAAGATCTAGCTGCAGACTATCATCTACCACCATTGAGATATCTCCCTGGCTCCACTTCCAAGCACCTAATATCTAGGTCATGTCCCCACACCCCACAATCAGAGAATTAATAACCCTTGGAAGCTGCATAATCTGTGAAAGCTTCTTTAGTTCGAAACAAGAGGTTACAGTCTCGCATTTTGACATTTCTGTTATATCAACTCCCCATTCTGCAACTTCAAACAAACATATATACTCAAGATTGCAAGTTGAGATTTAATAAATTTCCCTAGCTGTGCAAGTCCCACTAAATTTTGAGGAAAATGAAAAAAAAAGAAAGAGATAAAAGGGGGTTTTATTCGAGGAAATATTTGCATGATGTTAATGGGTTTAGTTGTGGACAAGCTGCCATATTGGATCTAGTTGTTCAACAGTTTTAATCAATTGATGGGTTAGAGAAAGAAAGAAAAGGCCTTATCTTTGGAGGAGAGAATAAGGAGAGTTAGAGCAAGAGGGTTAGACGGTATGGTGATGGCGATGTGAAAAATACAACTTGCTGAACTTTGGTATTTTGGTGAAAGTTGATGTCCTCTTTTATCAAATTCTTGCTTGACCTGGAAATGCCATTCATCTTGTCAGAATAAGAAATGATAGTTCAAGGCTTAGTTGGAAGGTCTTTTCTGGAATGGACTCTTTTATTTCAACATTGATTTATTAGATAAAGAGATTGGAATAAAGAGCTAAAAGGGTGGTCTGGTAGTCCCATGTAATAGACAGGGCAATGGCAATCTAGACATTGATGAAAAAGAACTTTGTGAAGAAATTTGACACAAAATGGTCTTGAATTGCCAAAGATCCCCTCCCCCCCAACCCACCCCCACCCCCACCCCCACCCCCACCCCCACCCCCTTACTTTCGCTCGGGTTGGGGTGAGGGGAGTTTAGAAAAGAATTTGGAAACTTGAGTTCTAAGGAATAGATTCTTTCAGAATTGATTTATGAGATTTGGAATATGATATTAGTTATGTGTCCTGGGTTCAAACTTATATTACACTTGCAAAACATAAACAAAAAATCACTTTGAGAGAGAATCACCCTCTGATTTGATTAAGCTAAAATGTTACTTCCACCTTCTGCAGCTCAAATGCTAATGCCATTATCTCTGCGATCAATTTATAGAGTTAGACATCCAAACATGTTCTCAAACACTGCATCAAACTACCCATGCTATGTCAACGGACAAGAAATTTTTATCTCCTCATGTTTTAGCCTCTCCACAGGGAAGTTACATCATAATATTTGTAGTAAAATCCCACAATAAAAGATGTATTCAGTAATGGAAAGACGATATTTTAGGGTTAATGCAATCATACAACTGTACAAATTTTTTCCTTTAAAGATAGACTAAGAAAATGTGATGATTATCAAGGGAGAAGCATCTCATGCCTTGTAAATGGGAATCTCTTGCATGGATTACTTTTGTAAAATAGCTTCGTTCATAACCTTCCACTAGGCAAAGTAGCTCCTAGGAAGCACTTGAATAAAGTCATTATTATGAATTTATGGTATTAAAGATGTGAAAAAGTCATCTTGCTTGTATTGCCATGTAGTTATGGCCTCCTATGTTAAAAAGTCACATGTTTTTTGTTTTTGTTAAATTAATCATGCGTAGATGGTCGAGTAACATTTTCTCCCAATTGTTGGTTGTTTGTCTTCTTCTCCACACATGATTTTGTCAACTTTATGTCTCAACAATGCCTTAGTTGCCACACATGCTTTTTGCATATTTGTTTCCTAGGTACCAACATAATCCATTTGAGAACTTATTAGTATCTTGTGTATTTTGCTCAACCAAATTCTCCCTTATCTAAAATAGTAGTTGAATCGGACTTGGAGTCAATTTAGTTTGAATTGTCAGAATTACATTTCAAGTTGGGTTTAACTTTAGTTTACTCAAAGCTAGCTTAATTCGTTCTTATATGACATGTTCGCTTCAACTTATATGCAACTTTTTGCTACTTACAAGTTGGTTCATAGAAGCCTGGTTGTCAAACGATGACTTAGATTATCTTGATTTACATGGTTAAGCAATGGATATTTACCATGCTTAAAGTTCACAAATTCCTGGATGAACTGCAAGCAACAGTATTGTGTTACAAGTATTCTTATTCATCTCGTTCTACAAGTCTCTTCACTCGTTGCTTTCACACTCTTTTGACATTCATTCTTTAGAAATAAAGTATCAGAAGGTCTTCTGGCATGGCTTACCTTCATATGAAATTTTAAATTTGCCGCAGTTTCCTGATCAAATTTCTCAGCCTCCGAATCTTGATCTTTTGTGGATCTTAAATTTGCTTTTCAGCACTTATCTTATTACCTTGCCATTATTATGAACCTTAAACTAGTTGGATCCCAGTTGTTCTCTAAGTGTCTGTTTGGGAAATGAAAAAGTAGGACTGAGTCTGATCTAAACCCCTCAAGTTAAATTGGTCTAGAATAACCAGGATAGCGCAATCAAATTGGCAAAAATTGGTTTATATATAGCCCTAGTTTGACATGATTGTATGTTAAAATTGGTTTGACTATTTTCTTAGTGGAGAGAGAAAAAATACAAAAAATGTGTGAATTATGTTCTTGAATGAAATGAATGATCATAATGGAGTCCAATCACCAAAAAAAAAAATAAATAAATAAAGATGAAGAGAAATCTTGCAAAGTATATAAGCCTGAGAAGGAATTGAAGATGCAAGGGCAAAAGTTACAAGTCCCTAAACTTTCATATGAGATGTAGATTGGTAAGATGTTAATATCATGCCCCTTAAGATGGATTGAGAGAGGTGTACAAGGCGTAAAAGTGAACTTATGATCACTTATTCTAAATTATTTTCTCTGCTGTTGTCACTTTGATGGCTCTTTAGTTGGTCTCCACTAACATTCCTGTTGCATATATATATCCAGATAACTATTGGCATGTACTATTGATGTTTATTTATTCTTTACTATATATGCTAATTCAGTTTAGAACTTGAGCTTTCCATTTCGAATGAGATTTGCAGCTTTAGCTGTTCATCTTTTTCTTTTTGGTCCATGATGCACAATACTCAGACTGTATCCTCAAAAGAACAATAATTGAATGATATAGCGCGTATATAGTTCCCTTTTTGTTAGCTTTTACATTTATTCATGGAAGGCCAATTTGGTCCTGGTGCAGTAAGAATTAATTGCATCCTACTGAATAGAAGTGATTCTCTGTGACATCTTCTATGATTTTAATATTTACTACGTAAGTTTAACATGGTGATGGTGCTAATGCGATGCTCCATTTAACTCTTTCAGTGTAATTTCTTATGTCGTGGCTGTGTGGTTTTGACTTATTCTCAAAGTATCAATGGGCTGAACCAATGCTGTACATTTGATAAAAATACAGCTTTTTTTTATAAAAATTGTCAGAAGGAAGAAATTTTTCCAAATTACTGTAGTTGTAAAAGGATTATAAATATATTGAATGCTGCAGTAGTTTTATTTTTTTTTAATAAATCAGTAGGCGTACAAATGTTTCCTGATGTGTTATTGCTGACACACAATGTCAGCAATATATATATATTTCAAATGACCACAACTTCAAATTTTCTTTTTTTTTTTTTAAGCACTTGGTTATTGCAGTTGGCAACCAGAACTTCAGATTTTCTTTTTCTTTCTTTTTTTTTTTTTATGCTAGGTAGAAGATTGCGCCTTCATTGTATATTCACATGAAGATCAACTTTGTGCTCATGAAGGCTCATGACTTTGTCAATAAACTCAAAATTGCAGCCGTCATAAAATTGTTTATGAAGGCTGCAAAATCACATGAAGGCCAGTGAAAGCTGACCTTCATGTGAATATACAGTGAAGGTGGGGTCATACACCTTCCACCTAGTATTAGAAAAAAATCTGACATTGTGGTTGCCAACCACAACTTCCAAATATTTTTAAAAATATATATATTGCTGATACATGGTGTCAACATTAATTGCTGACATTGTGTGTCAGTAATAACATATCAGGATGTGTTTCATGCCTCCTGATTTATTAAAAAAAAATATATATTAGAAAGTTGCAGCTGTAGACTGCAACTATTTGTAATCCTCCTACAATTGTGGTAATTTGGGAATTTTTCTTTTTCTTTTGACAATTTTGTTGTCAAAAAAGCCTGAAAATACCCCCTTGGAACCAAATGGGTGGTGGCTTCTCTCCCTACTGTGTTAGGTTTCATGAGGTAGGCCAGCTTTAGGTTCCTCAAATTCTGATTAAATTATGTGTTTAGTTGAAAGCCATAAATTCTTCATACTAAATTGATAATGTTATTTTGGAGGAGTTGGTTAAATTGGAAAGAAGAAAACCAAAGGAGGCAGAAAAAGGGAAGAAAAGGAAAATAAAATTTGGTAGTACCAAGTGTCGTCAAAACTAAAAAGGAACTCTGCAAGAAAGTACTCTCCTCCTCTAGGCTTTTTAGTTTTGCCTCCTTTGGCTTCCTTCTCTTTAGTTTAAGTTGTTTAACGCAACTCTTCCTAGATAACGATATTAATTTTATATTTCTCTCATTTATTTCAAAATCATTTTACTCCATGAAAGATTTATTCCTCACAATGTTAGGAAAACAATTTTAATTATTAGGTTGACAAGCAAAAGAAAATTTGAGGAAAATATATTTAATTGAAGAAAATATTTTCTTCACAAAATGGCAAGGAAAATGAGAGAGAGACTTATTTGGCCATTTCTCCTTCTTGAGCACATTCATCCCCTCTATTCTGTCCAGTTTTTTCATTTCATTATTTCCTTAGACAAGGAAACAAACTTTAAATTTTTTACTTAGATTTTATTTTCCTTTTTTCTAGTGTTTCTGTTCCTCACCAAAATCCGTATATCCAAACAAGGTGTTAAAGTTCCATATGCTCCTTTCACGCTTTATTTGACTCATGCCCTGTGAATTTTTTACGAACAACACAGTTTGTTGTGGTGTGTGTGCAAATTAGTGCCTTAACATGTTGGTACTTTTTCTGAATATTTCTAACACAATTAAAACTTAGAACTCATTAGCGTACTTATTATGAATCAGTTTTGGTACTATTCTGGGTTCTTTTCTGTGAACTCTGAGAATGCTACATAGTACATATTTTCTGTTTCCAGGCACTATGCTCATTCTTTTTTACCCAAATGCTTCTGAATATGCTCAAACATTTGCACTCTGTTCTCGTAGAAGATATTAAATCTGTGCTTGGGAAAAGAAAAGCAAATATGAAATGCTTCCAAAACTTGCTCTTACTCTATAACATCTACCTTCATGTTTTATAATTAGGTTCTCCTGTCATCACCTTGCTTTCACTTACCCTCTGTTCTCTGTAGTGATGCAATTTCCTTTGCAACTGGGTGCAAGAATGACAGAAGTTTGTAGTTGTTGGGTCTTTTCATGATTGTGTTTTATTTAGTAATAATTTGTGGCCGTTCTTATTTTTCATTTTCGTTTTGAGAGCTCAGACACCACTAGTGTATACTAGCAATCCAAGTCAGTGAAAGGTCCACATTCTCACTAAAGACTAGTGCAATTCATACTCATGCTTTAAGTACTAGCCTTAGGCTATAGTTAGGGGAATATCTCATGCATGAGATTTAACTTGCTCTGACAAAACGGAGTGTCACAGGAAGTAGGGATGTTGAATCACTCAAAACATTTGTTCTGGAGGAAACAGAAAAAGCAGCTACAAAAGCACAACCTGACAATGACGGCGAGTTGTAACTAATCTTTCAGGTAAGTATGGCCTTTTATTTATTTTCTGCTATTATTTGAAGCTGTTGTTAATTTCTTTTTTTTTTTTTTCTCTATTCCCTCTCCCTTTCTATGTGTTTCAAATTTTCTGCATATCGTTTGTTGCAGTTTCGAAAGTTCTTGCTGGATAGATCTTTGCCTTTCGACAAGCTAAAGTTTGGTGTGCTGCTACAATTTGTCCTCAACCACTAATCTTAGGATCATAGGAAATGTACAATGGCGATGCTCTGTACTAGTTCTTTTGTCCAAGATAGATTGTTGGAAGAGTTATAAATGGGATATTTTGTTGGATAAATTTTTCGTGAGCAAAATTTTGTTTAATTTTCTGGTTTTTGGTTTGAATATGACATTTGCATTGTCCTGACATTGGTAGGAGTGTCCGTATCATTTTGCAAGAGGTTTGACAATTAATCGTCAGCTGACAACAAAAGTTACTTCCATATCTCAGAAGTTATTTCCAGTCCTGGATGTGGAACTATTTGAGCTTATGTACGCACGTTCCTGTAGTCATCTGAGCTGTTCACACTGTAAATTGTAAGAGCACCCAAGCAGTCACATGTTTGAACCCCAAGCCAAAGCGTGGTTGTGCGTTGGAGGGCCTTCACCATCACATCTTGGGTTACGCGTTGAGGACAAATCTTTAACTGATTGTGAGGGGTTAAGCAGGGATATTGATGCTTCTAATGCTATTTTTCTAGTTCTCAAAATAAAATTGGTGTTGTGATATCAAAAAACATGAAGGATAATCTTTAATTTATCAGGGTTGCTCCAATAACGCATCCTATGGATAAATGCATGCCCTGGCTTAGGTAATTGTTCCATAACAGCTAAGAAACAAATCAAACTGATTTGTTCAGGAATTGAGAAAGACAAGGGGCTGTACATGATAGAAGTAAGGAGGTCACATCTTTCTTTTTTTTATCGCGCAAGTATATCTTTACTTGCTAAGCACGAGGTTAACAAATTATAAATTCTGTTTCAATAGAATATGTATTTTTATTCTTATAATATTCATAAATGAAATAATTAATGATGAAATTACCATGATCCTTTTTCTAGTGATAAATCTTATGCGATCTTAAGGAAAAAAATTTGTCAAGCAAAACATTTTAACCAGAAAACGAAATAGCACAAAAGCAATGAATAACGTTTTAACCAAAACTTGAAAGAGTTTAAACGACCGAGGTCTACATCTCATCTTAATCTCAAACACATAAATAGCAATGGAGGGTATTCACAGCGCTTTCACCACCGCCATTAAGCAACCAGGTTCAAAACCTTGTTGCTTAATAAACTACCATCCTCATAAAAGAGGCTAGGCGAAGTGACAAAAACAACTGTTAACCTAACCAAATGTAAAAAAAATTGTCCAGAAAAAGAGAATTTTAAAACTAAAGCATGTAACCAAAATCGATATAGGGTGATCCTCCCAGTGTTGTCCTCACTTGGCACCCTTCTTGGCTGCAGCCTTGGTGACCTTGGCACCAGTTGGGTCTTTCTTCTCCACGCTCTTGATGACACCAACAGCAACTGTTTGGCGCATGTCGCGAACAGCAAAGCGACCAAGAGGTGGGTACTCAGAGAAAGTTTCCACCACCATAGGCTTGGTGGGAATCATCTTAACAAATCCAGCATCACCATTCTTCAAGAACTTAGGTTCCTTCTCAAGCTCCTTACCAGATCGCCTGTCGATCTTAGTCACGAGTTCAGCAAACTTAACAGCGATGTGGGAGGTGTGGCAGTCAAGCACTGGAGCATATCCATTTCCAATCTGACCAGGGTGGTTCATGATGATGACTTGGGAAGTGAAGTTGGCGGCTTCCTTAGCAGGATCATCCTTAGAGTTAGAGGCAACAAAACCACGCTTGAGATCCTTGACAGCAACATTCTTCACATTGAACCCAACGTTGTCACCAGGAAGAGCCTCCTGCATGGCTTCGTGGTGCATCTCTACAGACTTAACTTCAGTGGTCAACCCAGAAGGGCCAAAGGTCACGACCATACCAGGCTTGAGGATGCCAGTCTCCACACGACCAACAGGGACAGTACCAATACCACCAATCTTGTAGACGTCCTGAAGTGGGAGACGGAGGGGCTTGTCTGACGGCCTCTTGGGCTCCAGAATCAAGTCAAGAGCCTCAAGGAGGGTTGGGCCCTTGTACCAATCGAGGTTAGTGGACCTCTCAATCATGTTGTCACCCTCAAAACCGGAAATGGGAACAAATGGGATTTTGTCAGGGTTGTATCCCACCTTCTTGAGGTAGGAAGACACTTCCTTCACAATTTCATCATACCTAGCCTTGGAGTATTTAGGTGTGGTGGCATCCATCTGCATGGCAGGATAGCATTAGGTCAGCTAATATAAGAGTTGTTAGCACATTTTGAGAAATAAAATATTTTTAGTGTACAAGTTGTCTCACCTTGTTGCAGCAACAAATCATTTGCTTGACACCAAGAGTGAAAGCGAGCAAAGCATGCTCACGCGTCTGACCATCCTTGGAAATACCAGCTTCAAAACCACCAGTGGTGGAGTCAATAATCAGAACAGCACAGTCAGCCTGTGAGGTTCCAGTAATCATGTTCTTGATGAAGTCACGGTGTCCAGGAGCATCAATGACGGTGCAGTAATACTTGGTGGTCTCAAACTTCCACAAGGCAATATCAATGGTGATACCACGCTCACGCTCAGCCTTGAGCTTGTCGAGCACCCAGGCATACTTGAATGACCTCTTGTTCATCTCAGCAGCCTCCTTCTCAAACCTTTCAATAACACGTTTGTCAATACCACCAAGCTTGTAGATCAAGTGACCTGTGGTGGTTGACTTTCCAGAGTCAACATGGCCAATGACCACAATGTTAATGTGAACCTTTTCCTTACCCATGGTTAACTTAAAAAAAAAAGGTACTGCAATAACAAAATACACTGTCAGACTACATTAGTAGCAGATGCAATCAAAATAAACCATAATATTAGAGAGAGAGAGAGAGAGAGAGATACTTCTGCATGTTTTTAAGTACAGAAATTGGGATAAAAGAAAGAAAACCAATTTAATTATCATTTATTTAATTTCATGTACAAACTGAGTCATGAGTTTATTTATCAAATATTAAGAATAATTCGTGAATCTCAAATTAAGGGAAAGAAAACTAATGCATCCAACATAGATCCATTGAGAAAAAATATTTCCCGCAATATTAAAACCCACACAAGAACCAAAACAAAAGAAACAGAATCCATCCACGGATCTAAAATTACCATCTTTCACAGCAACAGTAGCAATAATTGGAAGACAAATCATAATCTTATTCACACAAAAAATATTACTTTATAACACAGACAAAACACAAGATATCTCAAATAGATCAACTTTGCATGCTGATCCAGTGAAAATTTGTTGTTTCCCTAAATCAAATGACATGTTAAATTCAGATCCAGAATGCAACAAATGCACCTGATACATCAACGCATAAACAGAGACATATAAAACATAACAAACCACTATTTCAACAAAACATGCAGCTATATTCCAACGACAAGTCATAAATATAAACAGATCTATCATTAAAAAAAATTCCCAAATAAATCACATAGCTAATATATGCAGAAACATTTTAACACGTACATAAAATATATACATAATTCCATTCAAATCCACAATCCGACACACACGCACACACATACATACATATATATATGCATAAATACATACATATGGACAGAGAGAGACAGAAGAGCTGACCTTTTCGAGAAAACTAGTGAGAAGAGAGAGCGGCGGTTGAAGAGAGAAAGAGAGTTTGTTATTTGTCTGGAGACTGAGAGAGAATGAGAAGCGAAAAAAGAGCAATATAACTGGAGCTTGAAGAAGAGGGAGTGTGGTTAGGGTTTTTGTTGGGCCGTAGGATCAAATGAGATCTGACGGATGAAAATAGAAGTCTTTTTCTAAGAGTGTTGCGGATTCCAGCGGCCGCCCTAAATGCGCATTGCTCTTTTTTCTTTACCTCTTCTCATATTTACTGTTTTGTCCTCACGCTTTTTGTCAAATTACCACTTTTTTTTTTTTTGAATTTTCCCGAATTTCGGTCAGAACATGTTTATCAAACTAACTAAATCATATTTATTCCTGATCATCAATTGTAATAATTCAAGGAAAATATTAAGGCTGTGATTTTTTATGAAAAGATTTTTTTCAAAAGGTGTAACTTTTAGAATAGTTACATATTTTGAAGATTTGTAACAGTTGATAAAAATATATATATTTTTTGTAAGTAAACTCATTTTTTCTGAAGACGAAAAAGATGTAAATCCCATAAAAATTATATTTTTCAGATAATAATTGATGAGCGGAGTTGAATATTTGTATTTTTTTTATTTATACAATTAGATTTGTTGGCAAAGAGAATTTATTTTTTCAAAAAGTATCTATTATATAATTTTATGGATATTTATATCAACATCCTCTATTATCATAGATAACTACATTTACCTTCCCTCTTCATGTTAAAATTTTAAATACCTGCTTTGGACTATCGAAATTTGGTCAAGTTGAAGAAATTTATAAAATATCAAACTTGTCCTTCAATAAAATTTAAAAAAAAAAATCATTTAAAATATACTATGCAATTTCATGCCCAAATAAAACTCTCTCTCTCTCTCTCTCTCTCTCTCACGCACACACACACACGAGCGCGCGCACGCACGCACGCCTCTTTTGATTTGAAAAACTCTACCTTTCTCGTGTCATTTTTTATCACTTTCTTTTTCTTTTCATTCTCAGTAAATTGTTTATTTCTCGATATTTTTCTCTCAATCTCATTCTCTTTGTCACTCACTCCATCTTGATGGTTATCGCCCATCAATATATATGAGTATAATTTGAAAAAATTATTAAAATTTTGTCATGATATATTAGAATTTTAGTAAATTGACCGATATAGAGAATTGACTGTAAGATAAAGATAAGTTATAAGAATACTTTTGTATGTTATTGATTAATTAATCAAATGTTGCCATCCTCATACTAATATTTATGAAATTTAAGATTTAAATTAAAATGATATCACATACATTTTAGGCATTTGAATTGAAAAAAAAATTATACTCCTGCTATTTTTGACAATTAATATTAGATGTGACATCGGTCAAAAGTTAAATAATTTATTAATTGCTCATTTTAATTGTTTTTAAATAAAGTAATAATAAATAACTTAGTTGGCCCTGTAAAAGGTATTTTAAATTGGAAAAACAACAAAGTGGCTACATGATTTAGCTCAAATGAACTCAAATTTTATATATTTAGGCTTTTGGTACTTTTTCTTTTTTCTTAAGGGAAAAAAAAATAAAAAGAGTAGTCAAATACATGTGGCTATAACAAGTGGAATGTGAATAAAAAATTGAAATAGTCAATAAATTAGTGATGATGCCTTTAGAAATGGGCCAAAGCGTCGATGGTGCCAATAGAAAAAGTTATTAGGTATTCGTTGATGACGAATCATTCTCCAAAAACATGTCCATGCTTTTAATTTTTCAAAAAATAATACTATTTTTTTTTTGAGTTTCTTAAATAACATAAAAATATCCATCAAATACATTCTCAGTAATAAAAAAATGTAACGTCAATGATTAGTAGTGCACTCACATTTTTATAAAGCAGCTTATCTAAATATAGATCCAAATTTATTTTTCATTTGTATTAGTCCACTTTTTTTTAAGTTCTTCTTTTTAAATCTTATACCCAACAGTTAATAATACCCCCATTTTTTAATAAGTAACTAGTAATATTAATAGCAATTATGACTCTGTAAAATTTTATTTAAAGAGGAAAATACTCATATCTCAATATTTTATAATTTTCAAAACACTGCATAATTTTTTAAGGAAAAAAATAATGATTAATAGCAATTTTTTAATGCCAAGTTTAGTTTAATTAAAAAATAATGGGTGACACTAAAATTTGAATTTTAAGGTCTTTCAATTGTATAAAGAGTAAAGATTAAATATATCTTTTTACAGCTTCTATCATTGTAAATGTTTTGTAAATTTTCAAATACATAATTTTAAAATGAAATATTCTGCTTATTTTTAACATTAACACATTTCTTTCTTACGACAAAGTACACTATTTGTAGTTTCAACCTAAATTTAAATAAACTAGATAAATATATATAAAAAAAACACTAGAAACTTGTGCAATTCGTACACACAAATCTCTCCATATGATAATTAAAACACAAAGAAGCAAACATAACATGAATAAATAAATAAAACTAAGCATGAAAAATTTGGCTCTAAACTGTTAATGCATGGGTGGCATTTGAAATCCATGATAACCCCACTACATTGTGTAGGAAGGCTGGAAATCACGAACACTCTTCAAGCTGGGGGATGCTTCCCAAATAATTCCAAGGTAAACTGCAACTCTACGAAAAATAGTAATTTGGTAAACCTCATTTTTGCTTGAATCATTGTGTAGGAAGGCTGTAAATCACGAGCTATTGATGTGAAACTTGAGGCAATCAACATTAAGCTAGCAGTGTTGAACTCTTGAAGAAGGCTATTGATGCGAGTGACGGGACTGACTACAGAACTTCATTGTCTAAACTGAGGGTGCTTGAACCAAAATCATTTAGCAAAGAACAGAACGCCAAAGATTTGAAGAATTTTTTGCGGGACATAGAGGCAAACTTGAGGCTACTAAGGTGCTTGAATGGGAAAATATCTCTATAGTGAGCATATACCTATTAGGTGACGCTAAGTTACAGTGTGGATGCATCTAGTTGATGATGTAACTGCCAACCAAGAAAAGATCGAGACTTGGGAGGTGCTGAAGAAAGAATTGAATTAAGGATCAATTCTTCCCTTGCAATGTATTATGGAGTCCCTATGGAATTTGAGGCATACGACGACAATAAGAGAATATGTAACTATGTTAATTCAGTAAGGCTTAATATATGTGATATCTCTAAAGAAAATATGTTGTTCAACTTCATGGTAGGTTTACAAACCTTGGCACAAGCGAAATTACGGTGACTTGCACTCCACCACAGCTACTGCCGATAGACTTATAGATTATTGGACTATTGAAGGTCCAGATCGAGGACATAGAAACAAGAATGTTGGGAAGAGCAGGGGTAATAAGGCCATTAAGTTCAATGGGGATGATAAGGATAAGGCCAAAGAGGTGATTAAAATAGTAGGCTTGTGACTGAAAAAGTGAATGGTGTGTTACATATGTGATGGTGGCTATATGGTGAAGTTTGCCCAAAGTTGGAAAAGCTAAGCGCATTGATGACTGAGATGCTTAAATGAATGGAGAGTGCGACAGTGAGCCGAGGGGTCTTGGCTCTCTAATTTTTAAATGTACTGTGAGGTAAGCCTAACTTCTATAAAAGTAAAGAGCTAACATTTGTGCAAGTGTTTATAAATGGCAAAGAAATGAAGGCCATGCTGGACTTTAGGGGTATGCATATCTTCATTATCAAAGAGCAAGTTCAAAAGTTGGGGCTGAACTTGGAGAAAGAAAAGAATCAAATTAGTGACGTAAATAATAATCTCGAGATGGTGAAGGGTGCAACATACATTGATTTGAAAGTTGGGAAGTAGCAAGGATGATGTAGGTTGGTGGCTATCCATTTGGATGACTTTAATTTAGTACTTGGCAGTGATAAAATATAAAGGCGATTATGATTCTCTACTTAAGCGAGTTGATGATTACTAATGACAAAGGCCTGTGTTTTATAAAAGTTGAGTGGGGAGGCAAGTGTTGGATAAATGCGTGCTAAAAGGGCTACTATTGCTTCGGCATCAGGCAATGGGAGTGGCATTTGCCAAGGAAATAGTGAAGGTTGGCCTTCCTTATCATACACAACGAAGTTAAAAGCTACTGGACAATGAATAAAAGCAATCAAAACCCGATTAAGTAGTGCGGACATTAGCTGGGGAAAGACTTTGGCATGTTAAATGGAAGCCTAAACCCATATCAGCTTGGATCAGCATGAAAATAAATGGGAGGTCAATTAGAGGTTGAGGTTAAAAGTATTACTGATGTTTATTTTGAAGACTTGCAAGTTAAGCAATTTTCAATACCTAGTTATGAAAAACAAGTGAGGGTGTTTTTATTTAGCCCCGATGAAGACGTTAGACTCTTAAAGTAGGGGTATGTTATGAAAATAATAGCTAGAAAACATCTAAATTTGAACCATCATATTGTAGTCCTTGCTAACTATTAGATGTAGCCTGGATTAAGTTGTGCCAACACCATTTCAACACTAGGAAATCTACACTAAAATGAACAGCATCCTTTAACAAAAATGATTCTCTTTCCATTTAAATCAAGATACATGTAATTGCTAGAATGTGATAGTTGCATGAGTAGCCCAACAAACCTTATTTTTCAGCTGTATTTAAATATGCACACAATAAGAGATTTGGGTTACCAAATGAAATATATTACTTTTTCTTCTTTTTCTTTTACTTATTCTCCTCAACCCTTCTTTTTTTCTCTGTTTCTCTGACATCTTTTTGCAAGTTAACATTACTTCACCCATTTTTCCATTTATTTACAGTTTCAGCCATGATATCTAGTATCGAAGCCATTCGAATCTTGAACAATGTTTTATTCAAAGGATGGCTGAGGGTACCCAATTCAAGGAGTTACATGAGGTCTAAAAGAAGTCGGCAATATTACTTGTTGAAAAGAGGGTGTTGAGGATAGTTGGAGAGAAACATGTGCAAACTCAATTTGAAAAATGGTAGCCATGCAAACTAGTTTGTAAGCTTTGGTGTCATCCGTGAAGAACACGTAGAGAATGATTCAGCAACAACTCTAAAGTTTAGCTGAGCAAATGCAACAATATAGTAGAAATTAATCTATCTTGGGTAAAGGTCTATCAACTTCAACTGAAAAGATGATCGGCTCTTCCCAGTAGGCAAAAGAATATAAGGTAGCCAAAACTAAAGAAAGTAGTTCGCACAGCAGGTATTCGTCGTTCCCCAGAGTTGTGGTTCTATATTTCAATGGTAATAATGCCAAAACTTAGATAAGAAAGTGCAATCAATACTTTCAGATAGTGACTACATTAGTTGATGAGCAAAAGGTTCCCCTGGTGGCTACACACTTAGAGGAGAAAGCTGAACTTTAGTTCCAAAGCTACATGGTGGGCAAGGACCTCCCCACATGGGACCAATTGATCATTGCAATCCTTGAAAGGTTTGATGGCTTTGAACTAGAACTTATCATAGAGAAGTCCAATAAATTGTAACTAACTAGGAATATCTTAGAATACTGGAGAAATTAGAAGAACTCAAGTTACAAATGCTTATCTTCAATAGAGATTTTTTAAAGGAATTTTTCATAGCAAGCTTCATTAGTGGTATGAAGGATGGGATAAAAAGATTAGTATTGTATCACTAGCTAAAAGATATAAGTCCACTGTGGATGCTATACTAAACCGAGCAAATGCTATACATAAACCTCCACCCCCACCAAAATTAGCCTATAAAACTCCAACCCACTTTTTTAGCCAAATGACTAGGAACTTTTCTAACCCACCCAAGCCACGTTTTACCACCAAACTTGAGTTGAACCTTTCTCTAAAGAAATTACTTATTGCTATAGAAATGAAAGCTTGAATAGATAAAAATTTATGTTTAATTATGATGAAATTTATACCCATGGACATTAATGCAAACAAAGGCATATCTACCTCATGAAGTCATAAGAAGAAAAGAAAGCATATGCCAACAATAGGGAAAGTGGAAAACTAAAGCTACGGGAGGTGGTAACTAATAATATTACATTATCTATCAATGCTATGATAGAAAATATAGATATTAACACCATCAGGATCAAAGGTCAGATCAACGAGAAAGAAGTCTAGATATTAATAGTAGTGGAAGCACAAACTGTTTTATTGATGAAACACTTGCCAAATCTATCTAATGTAAAAAGAAATATTCAACTGTCGGGATGGTGAGTGTGACAAATAGAGTAAGATCATCAACATGGTAGTTTGTTTGGACTTACAATGGGAAATACTATGCAATTTTTTCACTTACCTAATAAAAGTTATCAAACTTGGAGGGTATGACTTAGTGTTAGGAAGAGACTAGCTTTTGAAGTATAGTTTAATGGCATTCGATTGCAAGAAAATCAGCATAACAATATCTAAGAAGGGTAAGAGGGTAAGCATAGAGGCAATCACTAACAAGGCGATGTTGAAGCTAAGCAAAGCGATGGATAAACTATTCAAGAGATGTGTTTATGGGATATAGGGTCATTTCTCCTTGGTGTTTGTTTCTCTTACTGCAAATGATGGTAATGAAACTACCATTTCCAATCTCTTAAACAACTATCATGATGTCTTCTCTGAACAAACTGGTTTACCATTTGCCTAAAACATTGAGCTCCAAATCAACTTAGTGCTTAATGCTATCCCTAAGAAACAATTGCCATATAGGTATCCTTACACACAAAAGGTTGAATTTGAGAGTATAGTTCAAAGGATGCTTGAGGCAGGCATTATTAGGCCAAGTTAAAGTTTGCTTGCTTTTTGCGTGCCTTTAGTAAAGAAAAAGGATGGTGGTTGGTGGCTTTGTATACTAGATATCTAAATAGCATCATAGTGAAGCACAACTACCCCATTCCCATAATTGACGAGCTTCTTGATAAGTTACATAGGGCAAATTTTTTCTCAAAAATTAATTTAAGGTTTGGCTATATTCAAATAAGAATGAACCAGGAAGACATTTACAAGATTAGTTTTGTCACACGTAAAGGACATTATGAATATTTTGTGATGCCCTTTGGCTTGTGTAATACCCCGTCTATATTTTAATATCTTATGAATTAAATGTTTGCACTATACCTTTGAAAGTTTGTCTTGATCTTTTTCAATGACATTAATTTATAGTAAGACATGGGCAAAAAAGTTGCACGCACACTATTAAGGAAGCATCAACTTTATGCCACACTACTAAGTAAACATCAACTCTATGCAAAGTGGAACAAATGTAGTTTTGGGAGGACAAAAAGTGAACATCCAGGTCATCTAATCTCTGAAAAATAAGTAGTAATGGATCCTGAAAAAATTGAGGGCATAGCCAAATGGCCAGCACCATGTAATTTCAAGGTGCTGTGAAACTTTTTGGGTCTCACAGGTTATTACCGAAAGTTCATCAAAGGTTATGGCAGTATTAGCAAACTACTCACTGGTCTGCTAAGGAAAGATGGATTTATTTGGGATGATAAAGCTTTAGTTGCATTCAATCAACTCAAATAGGCCATGATATTTGTACTAATGTTAGCTTTTCCAAACTTTACTAGGTCGTTTGTGGTAGAAATTGATGCTAGTGACACAGGGGTTGGAGCAGTCCTTATGCTAGACAAAAAAACTGATAGCATTTTTGAGTAAAACCCTTGGAACAAAGAATCAAGGTCTATTAGTTTATGAGAAGGAATTCTTGGCCTTGCTAATGGCAATTACAAAATGGAGGTACTATTTGCAAGGAAATCAATTTATCATAAAATGAATTAGCAAAGCCTAAAGCATATCCCTGATTAAAGAATAGGAAGTGTGTTGCAACAAAGATGAATTTCTAAGTTGCTCCAACTGGACTACGAGGTATATTACAAAAAGGAGTAAGAAAATAAAGTTGTCGGTGCTCTTTTGAGGGTGGAACATGTTGCACTCAATTGTAACGCAGTAACATGAATAGTTCCAACTTTGATAACTGAGATACAGTGCAGTCATGAAGGGGACAACCAATTAGAAGGGGTGTTTCAAGCAAAAACAGTTGATGAGACAACCTTTCTAGAGTTTCCATTTTGTTATGGAGTGTTAAGGAGATATTTGCATTGGCAATAACAATGAGCTAAAGGAGAAAATAATACACTCCATGCATGATTTGGCAATAGGGGGGCATAATGGGATTATGGATACTTACTAAAGGATCAAGGGGATTTTCTTTTGGCCAAGACTTAAAATGGATGTAGAAAAATGGGTAAATGAGTGACATTTGTCAAAGGAGTAGACACGAGAATATTCCCTATCTAGGTTTACTTCAACATTTGCCATACCTAAACAAGCTTGTTCTCATATTTATATGGATTTTGTTTACCTAATTCTAAATGTAAGAATTCCATATTAGTCATTGTAGATAGACTAAGAAAATATTCACATTTCATTACATTGTCTCATCCTTATAGAGCTGAGCATATAGCCATACTTTTCTTAAATCATGTTTACAAACTGCACGGGCTTTTGGTTAGCATAGTTGCTAATAGGGATAGAGTGTTCACAAGTGCATTTTGGAAAGTTTTGTTCAAACATGTAGGAACTACGTTAGCTACGTCATCTACCTATCACCCTTAAAGTGATGGCCAAACCAAAAGAGTCAATTAATGTTTAGAGTCGTAATTACGTTGCGTGTGTCATGAAAAATCAAAGCATTGGAACAAATAGCTACTATTATAGAGCTTTGGTACAATACCAACTTCTATAACAGTTTTAGAACTACCCTTTTTCATGCACTATACGGGTGCACTCTATCTCAGCTTTCAATAAGGCAAAATGCATACACTAATCACACACAAGTTAGGGACATTGTTCAAGAAAGAATTAAACTCACACAATTATTGAAAGATAATTTGCAACATGCTCAAAATAAAATGCAAGCGTATGCCAACAGGAATTGGACAGAATGAGGTTTTGATGTTGGAGATGAAGTCTTCCTCAAGTTACATCCATACAAGTAAAATTCATTTTCGTTAAGGATGAATCTGAAATTGGTGCTAAAATACTATAGACCATATAAGATAGGTTCCGTACAAGTTGGAACTGCTAGCAAGAAGTCAAACTCATCCAATTTTCCACATTTCGTTGCTCAAGAAGAAAATAGAAAGGAAGCACACACCATCAACAATGCTACTAGAAATGAAGGAAGATGGCACATTCAAAGTTTATCCAATAGCTGTCTTGGGGAAATGATCAATACCAAGAAATAAAGTTGCTATTTCACAAGTTCTTGTCCAATAGGCACACTCTTCACCAAAGCGAATGACTTAGGAAGACTATACCTATTTGCAGTGGTGTTTTCTAGATTAGATCCTTAGGGTCAAGGATCTCAAAATCCCTTAGGTAATGTTATGAAAATAACAGCAAAAAAAAAAAATCCAAATTTGAGCCACCAAGTTGAAGTGCATGCCAACTGTTAGATAGAGCTTGGATTAAGTTATGGTTACACCATTTCAGTACTAGGAAATCCATACCAAAATGTTGCTATTTTATATTATGAATCCTCATCAGCACCATCCATCAAAGTCCAGAAAGATGAAGATCCAACGGCAACCTCACATAATAGAAATGATTCTCTTTCTATTTAAATCAAGTACGTGTAATAGCTAGAATAGGATAGCTACATAAGCAGCCCAACAAACCTTCTTTTTCAATTGCAATTAAGTGCACACACAATGAGAGATTTAGGTTAATGAATGAAATATATTAGTTTGTCTTCGACTTCCTTTATTTCTTCCCATTCTTTCTTCTTTTCTTATTATTTTTCTCACCTTTTTCTATAAGTTAACATTACTTTACCTAGTTTTTTGTTTGTATAGAGTTTCAGCCACAATAGGGTAGTTGCTTAGCCCCTGAAGATGTTGATTGCCACTAGTGAGATAGGTTAGCATAATGGTGTAGCAAATGGTGCCGATAAGTTACAACACAGGATATTATCTTAAGTTATGAATGGGATAAAACTTGGCCATAGGTATAGGCAGGATCATGCTACGTACCATGTACTATCTTACGAGAAAATTTGAGCACAAAAGTGATGGACAAAGACTAGACGATGTGTATAAGTCATGGATAATGATTAGATGATGTATGCAAGTATATGGGTTTAAATAAGATGAGACAATTCGTGAATAGCTTGGACTTGGTTAGATAAAAGCTCGTATTATTGAGTCGAGCATGAGCTCGTCAATCAAATAGGTTGAGCTGAGCTCAAAAATATTTGACTCAAAAAGCTAGCCATCCTAAATAAGATTTTTTATTATATATAGTTACAGTTTAAGTAGTAGTAGTAATAGTGGTGGTGATGAAAGCACTATATTTCTTATTTTTAGGGAAATAACAAAATTATTTAAAAAATTTATGATTGTAAATTTTGTTACGAACATAAATAAGCTCGAGCTAATTCAAACCTATACAAGCTTAAGCTCATTGCAGTTTATATGCATTGAGCTTTTCTACTTCACTATAACAAGCCTTATCAACTCGAGCTCGATAAGGCTTGCCCAAGCCTTCATCTATTCAAACTAGCTGAACTTGAGCTTAGCTATTGAAGCTCAACTGAACTTAAGCTCAAGCTCAAGCCCACGAATTAATAGATAAGCCAAGTTTGAGCCTGTTAGGTTTTGGCTTGACCTAGCTTGTTTACACTACTATGTAAGTGATGCACAACAATTAGACGATATGTTGTGGGGCTGGATAATGTGCACACTTGCACAACGTTTAGATAAGCGTGTATATACAGAGGCTTAAGATTGGCGCGTGTGTGATGAATAATGGGATTTTGGCATATAGTTGGGAGACGATACATGTGTGAGGCAAGGTTGGCACACATGACAGCATTAATGTACACAACAAGGAAACGGTGAAGTGGTACACAGTTAAGCATGTGCATAGATGGCTGGTGGATAGGTTAGTATGCACGTTGGGTGTAACAACACAAATTTTGGGTACCTAAATCTAAATTGTGTTTCAATAAAATAAAATATGAATTCCATAAATCAAGTTAAAATAATTTTGAATTAAATTTTAACTTAAGATTATGGATAATTATTGACAATTGATAAATTTAAAGATAAAATGAGAAAAGGGCTTAATTATTCAAAATTATAAAATTTAGGGGCCAATGTGGGAAATATTAAAAGTTTAAGGACTTCAGAAAAAATGAATTGGGACTTAATTACTCATAATTAAGAATTTTAGGGGTCAATATTAAAAAAATAAACTTGTAAGGACTGAATTAAAATTTGGGGCCAAATTATAAGGCAATTAATAGTTTTGGGGTGCAATTGTAAACGGTGGAAAAGCTAAAGGACCCATTTGAAGGCAGTGAAAATTTTTGGGGCAAAATTAAAAACCTGAAATGTATCTTTATATATATAGAATTAAGAACAAAATTCTATCAAATTCTCAAAACACACCCCAACCTTACCCAACCTTCAAACTCCAAAAAATGATCAAAAAACTAGAAACTAACTTCATAGAAAGCTTCCCCTTGGCTCAACAAACAAAATGATACTAAAAACACCTGAAATTAACAATGACTTTGCTGAAAAAACTGAAGGCAATGGTGGTGACGGGTTTAGTAGTTCCGACTATGGAAACTTTAAATTGACTAAGAGTTTTTGATTGGCTTCTTTAGAAAAGTATTGGGGTAGCCTTAATTTAATTTTCAACCACTAGTGACAAAGCAATTAGCTCGACAAGGAGGCGGTGGGGCTCGGTGGTAGGTGGCAGTTTTTGTTCAATTTGCTTGCAAAAAGGTAGCGAAAGGAGAAATCAATATATAGCTTTTATTCATCACAATGAGGCATACATACTGGTGGTACTAGTTCTCATCTTTGGCAACGGCAACGCGACGGTCAGTGAGGGCGCTCTCACAACATTTCAACAGAAGGTTCATTTTTTTATTCTGAGTGCATCTAGACTACTTTCAGCTGGAAATTGGATTTCTATTCAAATCAATTTGGTTAATATCTCTTAAATGAATTCCAATTCGGTTAAATTGTTTGATTTGAGCATGACCTTAGCTTATGGTTGATATGGCAGATGATAAGATTGTTGGCTTATAGTCTAAGTATAAATTAAGGTGGTTGGATTATAGTTGGATTTAATTTAGAGGAAACCTTATAATTGAAAAGGGACTAAAAATCTAAATATAATGGGTTAAGTAAAGTATTTCTAATTCATGATTTGGAATATGATAATACAATATGATGTAAATAAAGAACAATTGAACTTAAATTGAGATTGTTAAATTATAAACCTATCTTGGTGGGTATCAATTGCAGAATTTGGGACATAACTATGCCCAGGATAAGGGGTTTAGTAATATCATTTCAAATTGCTAATCGATTAGGTATAATGTATGGCATAGGATATTAAGTTAATAATATTTTAGCCTCTCTCATATTATATTTTGCATAATTAGGTCATGAGAGGATGGGCTATTAAACTCATTGATGGAAGCTTCTCTATTTGACACTTGTTAGGTGAGGTTTATATTCGGTATATATTATGAGATTTCTTTATTGGGGAAAGAACCTATGTATATAGTAAATGTAATATTGTTGCTTGATTGTTCTTGTTTGAGATTGAGAATCTAATTTGTTCCTCTGTGTTGCTTTGTTTGTAAATGACTTATCTCTGAACTCATGCACTAAATCCATGATATTAGCTAGATTTTTCGTACCACTCATTCTTCCAAGGTCTATCCTTGAAGACTTATTTGAAAATGATATTTTTTCTAAATAATAATATCCTTATATGAAAGAGCTTTGAAGAGTGTCATTTGAAATTTAGAATTTTCTGATAGTTTCATCTAAATTGGATTAAAATTTGTCAATTGAACTACATAACTTTCAAGATTGTAACTATGATTGGTCTAATTTATTCTCAACCCAAACTTCATAATTTATGACACTATATGTGAGGCAATCTTGCTAACTAGTCGTTGTTTATCTATACTCTCTATGATGAGGTCTGCCTGATTAACCATGATTTATCTACACTCCCTGTAATGAGGCTTTGTTGACTAGCTATTATTTATTTGTACTTGTTGTGATAGAAGAAGTCATGTTAACTGACCCACATTGGCATATGGTGATAGATGCATCCATGTTGACTGACCCGTATTGATATATTAGTGATAGATGTAGTCATGTTAACTGACTCGTATTGATATATTATGATAGTGATAGTTTTTTTAATTGACTCGTATTAGCATATGGTGATGGAGCAGTCTTATTAATTGGCCCGTATTGATATATTGGTAGTAGAGGCAATCATGTTGACCGACCCATATTAACATATTGTTGTAGAGACAGTCTTATTGATTGACCTATATTAATATACTAGTGATAGTGGCTGTCTCATTGGCTAACCTATATTGATATAATGGCGATAGAGGTAGTCTTGTTGGTTGACTCGTATTGATATACTAGTGACAGAGGCAATCTTACTAGCTAACCCGTACTGAATACTGGTGACAGAGGTAGTCTTGTTGGTTGAATTATACTGATATATTGTGATAGAAGCGGTCTTGTTGGCTGTCCCTACTAATATACTGGTGATAGAGACAATCTTGTTGGCTAACCTATACTGATATACTTTGATGGAGAAAATCTTATTGGTTGACTTGTGTTGATACATTAATAACAGAGGCAGTCTTGTTGGTTGGACCATAATAATGTACTAATAAACTTGGGAGTAGTTTTTGGCTTATTTTGTCTTATATGGTGATTGCAGCATAAAACTTGAAGTAAGACGTTCTTGTATAGTTGGATTCATGAAAAATGCTTATATAATTGATTTCAAAAATGTTCCTTGTACAATCTATTTTATAAAACTAAACGAAGTCCTAGATTTTTAATCTATGCCTTTTTACAACTTAAAATATTCTTGTATACTTGGTTCTTTAAAATTGATCCTGCTCCTAAGTTTTGAAACATGGGATTTTCCATGAAATATATTGAAACTTGAGATATCTCTTCGCTGGTATGGGACGGCATGTAGTTAGCTCATGATGTGTAAAACCTAACATATCGTTCTTCAAAGCTATTTCTTGATCTTGTGAAATTCGATTGATACTTCACAACATGTTACCTTGGCATTAATAATAGTTATTGTACGTTGAACCAATGTTGTTTTATACTTCATGTTTATTATTATTACTGACGATGCATCTTGATAATTACCTCACTAAGTCATTCGGACTTACCTTCCTTCTACTATTTATTTTTGTTCTTTGTCCCATATTGAGGAATAGAAGATACTATGAGCTTGGGCTATATGGTGTATAGTATAAACAGTTTTATTAAGGTACCTAGAATCAGCAAGGATAGGACCCATATGTATGTTTGTCATGTAATAGTGTGTTTGATAGTAAGCTATCATCTTTAGCTTTTAATGAAGTATAATAGGCCAAAACTTGTGATATTTGATGTTAGCCTTTAAATGATTGTAAATTATGGAAACTTAGGTTTAGCTTGTAGTTTGTAGCATGACTAGTTGACATAGATGTTTTTCATTGATTATGATCTTGCTTATCACTTAGGTTGTTATGGAATTGTTTAAATTGAAAATTTTGGAGATATCTTATCTTGCATTTAGAAATTTTTAAGAACCCAACCAGAGTATCATTCCGAATCGAAGCAGGCACCTCCCAGATGGGGTGTTAAATTGGGTGTGGTGTGCTGCGCACATGTGATAGTTGGCAGGCTGACTTAGAAGACTTTTAACAATATCGATTGGCTTGATTTGTTGGCAGATGATTAAAGGCTTGGATAAGCAAGGCGTTTACAGGACACTTAACATTGCACCTTGCCCTTTGGTGAAAATTGTTAGCACATACTTGGCAGCTTGTTAGCTTAGTTCATGCTATTTGGTAGCTCATGATTAATTGGCTCCTAGCAATTGGAGGATCTCCTCCTATACAAATTATTAATGATGTATATTAGCCATTGACCTCATGAATCTTCAATAGGTATAGACATAGAGATAGTATATTAGCCATTGACCTCGAGATTCTTCAATAGACAGACACGGAGAGAGAATTTATGTAGACATTTTGTGTGAAGTCATGAGAAGATCATTGTGTACTTGAGCTTGGTAAATCAATACAAAACTTGGGATTTATTTTTCGTAATTGTTGCTGTCTTGATTAATTATCGTTGCATGCTTGCCGCAAACCTCGGCTGATTATTCTATGTCGATAACACCCATGTGATAATTACCATCCCATTTCTGTTACATAATCTTTTGTAGGTAGACTAGAAAGAAGAATTTCAGGTTTAAAACAAGTAGTTCTGTTTGGACTATGCTTTAATACTATACTATAATTGATGTGATGCTATTTACAAAGTGACTCTTACTATAAATTCATCTATCCTCGAGAAAATAAAGATCACAAACGGGAAGAAAATGGGGTAGATTATTGCTCACTGTTAACTCTTTAGAAATGTTCTAAAATGAAGTAAGTCCTGTTGATTGATTTCGAGATCTAATCGAGATGTAATGATGAATTATCTTCAACAAAAGCAAATCTAAGCAACAAACATAACCATCTTATTGTTTTGATCACAATATTGCATACCTGGAATAAATTTAACTCATTCGGTTCGTATAAAAAAATAGATTATAGACGCAATCAAATATCAACCATAACTCCAAAGATTATAGTTTGTCTATTCACTATTCAGCCTTCTCCGTAAATTTGTACGATGCATAAGAAAGCGTCCCATAGCTCCAGCTATGGTGCACGAGCTCACCTCTCGTATTCTCCCCGGCGGCGCCCATCGCCACATGGAGCGGGTAGAAATGGTCGGGTCTCGGGTGGGCCACCTTCGCGTACGGCGCCTTCTCCTCATACTGGTTCACATCTCCATACCTTCCTTCCAGCAGCGCCTCCTTGATCCAATTATCAAACTCGTAAGCCCACGACGCAACCGAATCGCCGCCCTGTCGGTTAATCAACCTCAAGTTGTGGGTGGCGGCGCCGGACCCTATTATCAAAACGCCCTCGTCTTTCAGCGGCGCCAACGCCTTCCCCAAACGATAATGGTGCTCCGCGTCTTTGTGGGTCTGGACGGACAGCTGACAGACGGGGATGTCCGCCTCCGGGTACATCAGCATGAGTGGCACCCACGCGCCGTGATCCAGCCCGCGTTTCTTGTCGACGCTCACGCGCTCGAACCCGGATTTTAGGAGCAATTGCTTCACTTTATTGGCCAAATCGGGCGCTCCCGGAGCCGGGTACTTGAGCCGGTACATCTTGTCGGGGAACCCGTAGAAGTCGTAGATGGTTTCCATGGGGCCCAAAATGGCGTTGACCGCAGGCTCGGATGTCTCCCAGTGGCCCGAAATCATGAGAATGGCTTTGGGTTTCTCCGGCGACACCTTCTGCCGGAATGATTTGAGGAAGTGCCTTGCCGGGAGGGAATCGTCTATGGAGAGTGTTGGTGAGCCGTGCGAGATGTAAAAAGTCTCCTTAATTCCCTGATTTTCCTTCGCCATTGATGGTGAGAATTCTTTGCTTTCAATCTTGATTGAAGATTTTAGGGCAAATATGATGCAGAAAAAGAGGGTTCCAATTGCGTATATATAGAATAGAGATTTGGTGTGCATTCCGTGGGGTTCTGCAGAGAACCGCCTACGCCAGCCGATGTCGACTTTTTTTGGTGGGGATTCAATTACAATTACTTGATTTTCTTCCTCGGCTGAGGTTTCGTTTTTCTTACCCCAATGCTTACGTTATTGCTTACGTTTGCAAATGCTACAAAATTTAGCGGCCATTTGAATTAGTTTTCTAAAAGTATTTTTATTTTTTTTAAAACAATAATAAAAAATTAGTTATAAAAATATTTTTCAAAATAAAATATTGTTTGTAGGTTTTGTATTGATAAAGTAAGGTTGAAAATGAATTGTATTTGAAAAATATAATGTTTTTGTATTAAAAATCATGTAAATATAAGTATGAAAAAATGAAAAATGAAAATAGAGAGAGTGTGTGAATAATAGTGTGTTTAGAAAAATGTACTTAAAAAAAATATTATCTGTGAAAATTAAAGAGAAATTGATAACTTTTTATTTTTATTTTAAAAATAAAAAATAAAAAAGAACTTTGATAACAAAACCAAACGGGCACTTAGAATTTGCTTTTGACTAATGTCAATTAGAAATAGATTTAAATTATCCAAATCAATAATAAGCCATATTAAGATGGGATTTATATGTGGATTGGGGCGATTGCTCTCTAAGATGCATGCAAGTGTAAAATTAAAGACAAATTAAATTTTAACAAATTTTTTACATACATTTATATTAATAAATAAATAAAATCCATTCCAAAATGTTTCTCTCAAATTTATATTATTTGATATGGCTGTCACAAGGCTAAGTTGAGGTATTGGGGAACCAAAATGATTTTTTAAATTTCACATTAATATTAGAGTATCACATGTGTCAGAAATTTGCACGTCATTAACACTTTGAATACTCGATGGATGGGTAGAGCAGTGACTGTTAGACTTTTATGGATGGACGACTTCAAATTGTATGTTCAGCAAGATAAAGAATAAGGGGACACAACTTACGGAAAAGATAAGATAATTAGGACAGGACATCAATTTGATCGTCTTGAATGATTGTATTGCAGATGGGCTTGACAAGCTTGGGCAATAGCTACTTACCACACTCGCTTCTGTGTTGAAAATAGTGAATTCATTCATTTGTCACTGCATATTCCCCTGAAAGGATTTTAGAGAAACTGATCCGCTGCACATTAGAAACAGAATCAACCGAATATTGAAGGAAAAACACAGCAAGAAATTTTCTCTTTATCAAAAACTCAAACCTTTTATTTGATGCTCAACTCTTCCTGTATAAGTTCCATAATCAATGGAGTAGCAAGTCCATAACATACGAATACAATCCTTGCTAGAATTTCTAATTAGTAATGAGACATAATTAATTCTCATATTATTTCCCCTCCCTCTTCTCTTTACAGACCAAATACAATTACTCATACAGACGGTTTTTAATCAGTTCATTCATAGCTTCTCGACAGAGGCAAACTATGGAGAGAGCCATGGATGCGTCTACGATTTATCAGCCATCATCGCTCTTTCTGTGAGAAATACAAACAAAAGAATTCAGGTTAAATGACAAAACAAACAGTTCTGCTATACTTTCTACCAACACAGAGAACTGTATTTAGACGCGACAAAAAGTTTTCAAACGCAAAATAACATCAAATGAGTAGGAAGAAAACATAAGGTATACTTAATATTAGAAAATCACCATCTTGTCTTCCAGTATGGATTCTGGGTCCTGCTGGTAATTGACAAAAGTTGCCCTCCCAGACTTGTATACAAGCACGCAGACATTCCAAACGAGCAATATTATTGCGTCAAAGGATTTGGAAAGAAATGTCAAATTCTTAACAAAATGGACTTTTAGCAACACAATTAGGTCAGTGTTTTACTTATGATTTTGTCATTTGAAGATAATTTGAGGAGTCATGTACGCTGCTGAGTGGATGAGTTATGATCAAAGTATTGTTCTCCAAAAGGAAAAGGAGACATATAAAGTAAGAATATGACAAGTCAACCATAATCTCAACAAGATCAACAGTATTGCTAGCAGCAATGCACACAAGACACCAAAACCAAACACCTGCAGCACTGCAACCCTTTCAAAACTATATTCCTGATTGTTGAACAAGTTTTAGACACAATTGGGACTCCAAGGAACCATAAAAAATAACAATTCATGTTAGAAGGAGCACACAACTCTTTTGTTTAAAACTTTAAGTGATACAAGCAGGCATTCTTGGCTCATTTGATTTTATTGCAATGAGGAAAAAGGATTAATAAAATGAATTTCTACATACCTTAACCAACTTCTGAAGTTCGAATTCTGAGACTTACCTACCAGTTCATACAAAAGCTTTCTGTATGTATGCCCATCAACGAGGTTCTTATTTTGCAATTCCCCTAAAACTCTCAAAGCATCTCCAATCCTTCTTTGCCAGGATATTTCATCCAGCATAGTGCGATAACTGATGAAGTCAGCTAAATCTTTGGTTTTCTCCAACAAGAGTTCCACTGCTTCATCAACCTACCCTTTTAGAGCCAAAGAGTTCACAAGCGTGTTATAGGATTACTGCTGGGCACAAACCCACTTTTCTTCATTCTATCGCAAATCTCTCTTGCATTTTTGTTCGGCCTTGGGCACACAACCCATGGACCAAATAATCATATGTAAACATGTTGGGCTGGCAATTATAAACCATGCCTATCTGATGAAATATTCTAAGGGCATCATTGACTTGAAGTGAAAGCACGTATCCTTTAATCATAGAATTCAAACAAAAAACATCAGGCTCAACCCCATCATCAATCATTTGCTTGAACAAACATCTTACATTCTCTATGTACAAGTGATTAAAATATGAATTCTTTCCCCAACTCAGAAGTGCCGCAAATAGTATGTTATAAGTTCTTATTGACAGCCTGCGATCCAATTTCCTAGAACCACACATATGCTTATATATATATTCACGGCTCTAATCAATTTCCTAGCTTCAGTAAAATAATATATAATGGTATTATAAAGAGCCTTGGAAGAAACAGAAGGAACAGCTAAAACCTGGTTAACAATATCATCCATCTCCTTGTATATTTTAGCAGAGCCAAGCTTCTTGATTGTAATGGGATGTGTAAGAACCTTGTGTCTAAACCTGTGCTGTTGGGAAGCCCAATTGAAAAGCTCCAAACATACCAAGGGATCATCTTGTAAGGCTATTTTGTGGAGCTCTTCAGGGGTGAACCGAGCCAGAAGTTGGGATATTGCTCTATGAAAAGGTGCTTCATCTAAAACAGGTTTTGCTGCTGTTTTAATTCTTTTGTTAGTTCTCCTTCGCAAAGATCTTGATATGGGCCCTCTATATGTTCTTGAGGAATACAAAAAAACCCACAAGTGTCTACAAAAAGACTGCACTTTTAGGTTCTTTGCCAAGAAAACAAACAAGGGGCATTGATGAGTTGGAAGGAGAGGCTGATTTCAAGTTCCCTTGGAATGTAGTTAAGGAAGAAATGTGAGTTTGGAAGAGCATTAAATAGAAAATATTATCAAGAGCTGTTAAATTCTAGTTAAAATGTTGAAGTTGATTTCCGGTACAGTGAACATGTTCAAAATGAAATATGAAATTTCAAATAGATGATGAGTTTATAGGAGGTGGTGAACAATATAAAGCCGGTGAATGCTGGTTGCAGGTGATGACGGATACTTCCGCAAGTTAAAAACAAATCTTGAGAAAACCACCAATTCTCATCGATTTTATTTGTTGATGAGACAGGTTGACAAAACAAGCTAATTTCTATTTCAATTACAAAAGAATCAGCATTCTTTAACACACATAGTAACAGTACATATAATTTCCAATGAAATGATCAATCACCAAAATTGTTGCCTAGTAAACTGAAGAAAGATAATCTCATAAACAGAAGGGGAACAGACCAACTCCATGCAGAACCAAATTCAACAATCTTGCAAAACTAAATTTACCTTGCAACTAGCCACAAGATCCATCTTCTTAAACCCCTGAAAATACCCTGTCACAGCAGACCTCAGCAGAATCAGCAAATGTTTAATTTAATTTTCAGTCAAAGTTCTTGTGCAACATCCCATATTAACAGCTGATCCAATCATCCATCAAAGTCAGAACCAACCATGTCATCCATAAATAAATCTCAATCAAAACCAAAATAAGAAAAATACAAAACCATACATATATACAAGTCATCATGCAATTTAAATTTCAAAAACAACAAAAACAGACAAATTAATCAAAAAGTTGAAGGAAAGAGCGAAAATTGGAGAAAATACAAACCAGGTAGGCTACTAGAACGCATAATTAGCCAATAAGGATTCCAGAGGCCAAAGGGCGCACTAGAGGTGAAAATGAGTCAAGCTCTTAGCACACTCGAGCTCAAGTATAATTATTGAGCTCCACATTGAGCTCAGATCAACCAGTCAATATTTAATGGTTCGAGCTTGAGCTCGAGCTCGAAACAAAGTGAAAGAGCTAGTTTTTAATCAATCCCAGCCCGAGTTCTCAACTTGTTAGTCCAGAAGCTCGAGCTCAACTGACATTAAATCAATGAAAACACAAAACAATGACAAAAAAACTGCATAAACCAGTGGAATTTTCCAGAACAACATTTTTCATAATACATTAAAAAAAATTCGAAAAGTGAGCAGATTCAATCTCTGAATCCCAACATTTCCAAATCAAATGCAACAAATATTGAGCCTTTACACTAAGAATTCCAGCTTCAAGAGCTTTATTCAATATAGAGACACCACGGACAAATAAAAATGGTTTTAAGAAAAAACACAAGAATATGAAAGACAAAGACAAGTTAAAGAAGAAAGAAAAGTCATCAGCTCTGCATTTACATCTGCCACAGTAAAATTTAGGGTGATGATTTGTTAACAGAACATGATAATCCGCTAAGAAGCAAGGAAGAAGTAAAAGTTCCAGCTTTGAGGGTGGGTTCTTCCATCACACGCGCAAACACACTAACTGTGTGAGCAAAGAAAAGGGCTTTGGGATGGCCGAAGAATGCTCCAAGAAATCATCCCCATCAGCGGCGTAT
>JACGDI010005294.1:0-10520 GCA_014898725.1 Jacaranda copaia
TACGCAGTAGTCACATCTGCCACCACGTGTGATCATTGTATAAAGGTTCAACTTTTCCCATCTGCAACCGGAGGTCGATTCATGTCGACCAATCTTAGATGATGAGTTCGGGAGCAGCTCCAGGTCGATACAGGTCGACCACGAGGCTTACCATATGGGGTCGATACTAGTCAACCAGTCTGACTCCGCCACTGGGCTATTATCACAATACTTTGGAAAAGGCCCTCAGGTCGATACGGGTCGACCACGGGGCTTCTTATACGGGGTCGATACAGGTCAACCAAAGTGACTTGCCTCAGGGCTTAGTGGGTTGAATCCTCTGATCTTGGGCCTGTTGACCTATTCCATATCAAGTTCATAAATAGATCATATTCTCTTATTTATGGAGATATTTACTTTATAAATATAAAATTCTCGATCATACATATCAATAGAGTATATTTTAAAAAATTAAATATTTAATATCTAACAATAAATTTAAATATCTCGCTGCTATTATTGAGGACATTGATCAAATCTTTACCAACCCAAGGCAAAGATACCATGATCAAGCGACAGGGACAAGGAGATACTGATGTGTCCTTGTCTCCTTGAGTGTCAAGACATCTACAGCTCCAAACCGAGAAACACTTTATTAAATTTGAAACATGCCCATCCACAGCATAACTCAGAGAGCCACCTTACCAAAAGTCACTTTTTTTATTTCTGTTGTTATAATTATTATTTTCATTCTCCCAAGAAAATTAAAAAAGAGAAAATAGAAAAAGAATAACAAAAAATGAAGAAAAAGTAGTACATAATTAGATGTGGGTAAGAGCCTGTTTGTTTATGTTTTAACTGTCAATTTTCTTTTTCTAGACATATATATAACTATCAACTTCTAATTATTTTCACTTAAAATATCTTTTATTTTTATTTTAAATTTTTTTCAAATTTATCATATCATTTTATTATTACGTTAATCAAATTTAAATTTAATTTAATATAAAATACTTAAATTATTTTAAAATTAATAAAATATTTTTTTAAATTAAAAAAATATAAATTAACTAATTTTTCAATACCGTTATATTTTAATAATTGCTTTACAACAAAATATTCAAATATAATTTTATTTTTTATTTTAAATTAAAATTATTTTTTTGACTGTTAAAAATATATAAAAATAAAAATGAATTTTGGATACGTATCGCAAGTCGAAACGGACACTAAGGGCTCAAATCCCAAAAGACGTGCGACCACAGGGACACAACAGCAGAAAAAAGCACCCTTGGGATGTGCTATAAGTACCCAGTAGAGGGGGGCAACATAGTTATTTTTGTGATGGGATGAGGTTGATTTTGACGTGTTTAACTGTAACAATAGATACTTTTGCCATCACTTTGACGGTAATATAATCAGAATCTTGAGCCCCGTTTGACTTCATTTTCATTTTTTATTTTTAATTTTATTATTTTTAAAATTTAAAAATTAATCAATAAAAATAAATTAATATTTAAATTAATTATTGAAAAATTAATAATTATATTAATTTTAAAAAATTACAAGTGGAAAGAAATAAAAATATTGAAATAAAAAAATAAGATATATATGTTATTGGATAATGTACCTTAAAAATAAAAATAATATTAAATAAAAATATATAAAAAAATATATTTTATTTTTAAAATAATAAAAATTAAAAAAGCGGCTATGGAAATTAAACCAAATGGGGCCTAAGGCTTAGATTGTTTGTATTCTAAAATATATTATATTCATTTTATATTATTTTAAAAATAAAAAATACAATTTTTTGTATCATTTTTAATGAAAATATTATCTATTTTCATTTTCATACTGATAAACTATCATTTTTAAACCTATAATATCTATTAACTTAAAAAAATTAAAATTCACTAACAAATTAAATATTAATTTCTTTTTCTATCATTTCAATATAATGTGACTTACAAAAAATTTAATACTAGTTTTTCATTATATCGCCATCTACTAATTGATTAAATAATAATTTTTTTTTTATCTTCGCAAAACAATAGGACCTACAATCAATAAAAAAATAATAATTAATACTATTATATCAAAATATTATTTTTAATCTACATTTTTTTAAAAAAACTTTCACAATACTTAGCACCCCATTTGGTTTTATTTTATTTTTAGTTTTCATTTGTATTATTTTCAGAATTTTGGAAAGTAATTAGTGAAAATGAGTTGAGAATGAGCTTGTGTTTGAATAAAATGTTAGAAAAATAATAATTATATTGAATTTAATAGGTTGTATTGTGGGTGGAGAGAGAAAAGTAATAGCATAGAATGAAAATATATATAAATTATTGAAAGAAAATATATAAGTTATTAAAAAATATTTTTTAAAAATAAAAATAAAAATAATATTGAGTGAAATTATACAAAAAGTAATATATTTTATTTTTAAAATAGTAAAAAATATAAAAATAAAGGTAAAAAATGAAACCAAAATGATTTTTTATCCAATTACATTTTCATTTTCACATACAAAATAATAATAAAATAAAAATATATTTAAAAATAATGAAAATATCTTGCCCTCCTTCATCACATTCAACCTAATCGCAACATTTGAATTATAGGACACAAATGTTTAAAAATGAAAAAAGAAAAAGAAATATCCGTAAGCACTTGAAATTCATCCATAATAGATGCGAAGGTAGCTCTAAATGAATTTCGAAAGAACTTAATTTTTACTTTTCATTATTTATTGCAATACTTTATCCTTCATTTATTGTTGCTTTTAAAATTTTGAAATTCAAATACCATCAAACCACATACATCGATAATGTTTGAATTTATTTTGAAAAGCATTTTGATGAATATATATATATATATTGAGAGTAGAATGGAAGAATGTGCTAAAAACAAAAATACGCTTATTATATTTTGCATAAAATAGATCTTTTTTATAAGTTTTAATCTAATTAGTCTATCACATCAAAATTTTATATTATTATGTATTTTGTTATGATATAGTATTAAAAAATATACATTTTTTATAGATGCTGATCTGGAATAATTAAATATTTTATATTATTTTTCAAAGAAAAATTAAATTTTGAGAAAAATATATATTCATATTTTGGAAATATTTCAATCATTTAAGTGGATTTGACAAATTTACTATTCTAATATTATAAAATAAAATATTAACATATTTGACAAATTTACTATTCTAATATTATAAAATAAAATATTAACATACTTAATACTTCATAACTTACTTAAATATATACCTAGATAAATAGCATGATACGATACACTTCTTTAATTATTATTTATTTTATTTATATTTCAAATTATTCAAAATTCCAAAATATCTGCCAAAAGTATCTCCGACCACCCCAAATGGGACCACAAAGTTCTCCCCCAAACCTTCTGAAAATAAAACTATTTCGTACCAAACTCGGACCACCGCTGTACCACGTAATTAGTTATTGCTATCTATTTTCATTTTGGAGGATATAGACTGCCACTTAATCAAAGCTTAAACAATTTTTATAACTCAATAAACAAGTATTTAACATTGGGTAGTCTATTTATTCTATTTTTTATTTTAATTTATTACACTTACATCAAATATATTTAAATTTTAATAAATTAATTTTATAAAAAAATATTTAATATGTATATCATATATTTATAAAATAAAATAAAATAAAAAATAAAATAAAGCACTTGAATTCTCTATTTTATTTTATATTTTATTTACTATTTTAATATTATATATATATATTAAATGTATTTAATTATTTTTATAAAAAATATTTAATACATATATAATATATCCCTACAATAAAATAAAAAATAAAATGTACATATTGAAAAAGATCTAAACTAGAAATAGAGGATGTAAGCGGAGTATTTAACGAACTTAACTAATTATTCATTAACAACCAAATTAAGTCCCAAAAATCAACAAACAATTTAAAGAAAAGAAAAGGGAAAAAATAAAATACCAAAAATAGAAATAGTAAACGATTAATTTACTGATCAAGTGCATTAGGGCCAGTGCAGTAATTAACGACATGGTTCCAAACCCACTGAACCAAGAACCTCCGTCGGACTCCGTGCATGTTATACGTGGCACCATCTTTATCGTTCAGCATCTGCCCGGTGTACGAACCACCTCCTCCTGTTCCGTAAATGCCCTCGCACAAATCAGCTATTTCCACGGGAAAAACCGGATCCTGACCCGCATACCAAGCGTTGACGAACGGGTTAGTGGCGAGCTCCGCTATTTCATGGGCTATCACGCTTATCATGGCGTCCACACCAACGTCGCCGTTTGGTGATTTCACAGCATTCAGGCCCGGGATGTAATTGGGTACGGCAAACGGGTATGCGCATACGCCGGGGCACAGCTTTGCGGAGTTACCCACCCAGGCGTAAGGCAGCGTGTACCCGACAATGGAAGGGAAGGTAAAGTAATGGAAACCACACACATTGTTGCAGAAATCCTGCACGTACACGTCATCCGACGTCAGCAAGAGGTAAACTCCGCTTTTGGGGTTGATCGGCAGCGGGCGCGTGGAGGCGGTGATCGCCGATTTTATCACGGATTGCACGGAGAGGCGCGTTAGCGTCTTTCCATGAGAATAAAACCGGTCATTTTTCTCCTCGCCGATGTGAACTGTTCCCGAGATATTGTTACCGGTTTGATCAGTGTAGAGCTGGACGGTTTTCCACCAACCAGCCACCGACGGCGGCTTGGAGTCCGCCGCAGAGATGGAGCCGATGAATTCGCGAATAATCCGTTTCTGGGAGCGCTGCCACCTGCCGTACCATATCGGATATACAGTAATATTCGCAGAGAGAACAGGACCCATGTGGTATTTCAACTTAACGAATTCCGATGAGCCTTCGTACTTTTTCGACCCACCGAAGAGAAAATCTGTCGAGTTGGGCTGAGTATTGGGCCATGGGCGCCAGCAAACGACAGACCCAGTGAAGAAAAAGAGGAGCAAGAAGAGCGGCGCTAGAGTTAGCGCCGCCGTAAGTGGTTGTGCCGGGGACATTATGGCTGAGTGAGAAGTGGCTGGTGATCGAGTGAGGCGAAAGTGTGTTTATATATAGCTAGAAAAGTTACCTGTAGGAACAAAAATTTGGAAGGGGGTGGGGGTGGGGTTGCGCTGTTCGTGATGGAGTCCAGATGGGTTCTTAAAAGTGTAGGTGCAGATGTGGGGCCCCCGGTGGGGAATGAATGGTTTGATTGTGATGGTGATAACCGGCCTGGATTTTACTTTTGGGTTTTGCAATTTTTTTGAGGTTTTCGGCGGGAAAATGGGATGGAGGGCAGGAGTGCGGTCGACTTTGGGAGAAAATTTTAAATTGAAATTCTCTCTCTAAAAAAAAATTAAGTTGAAATTCAATTGAACGATAATTTGAGTTCAATTTGACTACATTCGAATTATTAGGTGAATAGTAAAAAAAATGAGGGTAATGTTTGATAATATTTTTTTTTGTGTGATTTTAATATTATTTTAGGGGAATAAATGTTGAAGTGATATTAAAGAATAGGAAAATTATGTTGAAGAATATAATGAATTTTTCGTTATGCTTTAAGAAATAATAAAAAATCTGTTTGGGAAAATTTCAATATGTATGTTTATGTTTTAAGGAAAATATTTTTTACTATAATAATCAAATAAGTAGTTTTTGTTGAATTTTTTGGGTGAAAATAGAAGTGAGTAATTTTTCTTATTATAAGAATAATAATAAAATATATATGATATATATGTATGTATATATTGAAAAATATGAAAGTTTTGAGGATAATAAATGATAGAAAAGAGTATTTTGGGAAAAACTATTTTAGCGTTTTGGGGGAAAAATGAGTTTATGTGTAGTTGCATTTTCCCCAAAACAAAATTATTTTAGAAAAATATAACCAAACACTCCTAAGGAATTTGAGCTAAAATTCAAAATAAAATAATAATATAATATATTTATTAATAAAATAAATAATAATATTTAATTATATATCGACTTAGGAATATCGAAACTAGGGATGCAATCGAGTCGCGTCGAGCTAAATCAAGTGTGGGCAAAAATTTCAAATACGTATTTTAGGCTTGAGCTTGATGAGCCTAAAATTTTAAGCTCGAACTTGCCTCAATAAGGCTCGAATTGACAAATGAATTATAAAAAATTATAACATTGAGCTCAAACTCGAAATTAAAAAGTATTAATATAATGTATATTTATTAATAAAATAAAATTAATATTTAATTATTATTGACTTGCGAGCCTCAAACCTAAATATAAATGACTAGAGTTCGACTTGAATTAGAGCTCAAATTCAGCTCGTGAACAAACTCAACTTATTTGCACCCCTAATCAAATCTAAATATACATTATTGAGATTGATTCAAAATAAAAATCAAACTTGATTTGATTTGATTTTGAAACAATTCGAGCTTGAATAAAGCTAATTGAAATTCAAGTGGTAACACTTTCTAATCAACTGGATTTATTTGCAAATGGCGTAGTTTGGAAATTTCAAGCACCACGTCCCTTTTATTCTTTCCTTTTGTGGACCAGGGTATTTTATCTTTGAAATACAGAAAGAAAAAGCATAGTATTAGGGATGTTAATTGATTGGATTTGGATCGAATAAATTATATTTGAATTCGAAATTAATTATTAAAATTTATATTCGAATTCGATCCGATATTATATAAAATATTTGTTAGTTAGCGCTATATTCAAAATTCGATAAAAAATCATATCCGATTTAATATATTTTTTTAATTGTATAAAAATATTGTATTTATAAAGTAAATTTATGTTATATTTAAATTTTTAATAATTTTTTATTATATATTAATCCGAAAGTTAAATATTTAAATATTAAATCCCCATTTCACGTTATATTAATGTATAGTGAATTATTATTATTATTATATTTGGTATTTTATTAGTGTCCTTATTCTTTACATTAAATACTCAATATTAATAGTATAATGTAAACGTTAATATACAATAAGTCAATATAATATATAAATTTTATTTTAAAATTTTTATTAATATTATATATAAAAATATTTAATTAATAAAAAATATTAAAGTTTGAATTTGAATATTTAAATAATTGGATTTCTTAATTTCGTATTCAATCAATTTATTTTGAATTACGAATATTTATAATCGAATTTAATTTATTGAATATTTTAATCAAATAAAAATTTTAAAATTGAAATCTAATTTAAATTAAATTTAAATTGAAATTTAATATATTAACAGCCCTACATAGCTATTACTATGGTATGGGCCAAGACTTGTCATCGATCATTTGTCCATGTCTTTAGGAAATTCTCATGATTTCGATGCATTTTTATTTACCTTTTTTTTTTAATTACATTTTTCAACATCTGTGAATACACGTTTTTATTGTTGAAGGATTGTTATAGTCGAGGCAACTCCTTATGTCCTAAAAGGTCATATTTGACTTTTCCGTACTCACCTAATTAATCGTGTAAGAAATTTTTCATCATCCACAGCTCAAAATTTATTCGTACCAATAAATTTAGTACACGGGATATACATGTTCAAATTTTTATAGTATAAAATAAATAAAATATTCATTTCCTTTTTTATATGATATTATAAAATTTGTAATAATTCAATATACTTATTCGACTTTTTAGAATAGATTATAGAAAAAATTTAGGATAAAATAAAATAATTAAAAAATTGAAGGTGAGAAAAGTTAGACAGAGATAGGAGGAGATAAAGCATATTTTATTATTTTTTAAATTATAGTTAATTTTGTCAAACTTATTAAAAAATATATCAAAAAGATTAGGGTGTTATATATATACAATATAAATAATTAAATATTATTTTTATGAATAAAATTGTATTTTTCATCCCTTGGCCGTCTCAATAAAATTGGAGGCTAAGGGGAAATATAAAGATGAGGCTTTTAATATATAATAAAAATTTAGGAAATATTTGGTTATGTTTTTTGTTTAATTTTATTATGTGTTTGGGGAGAATAAATTATTGAAAAATATAAAAGTTATTTTTTGGTATGTTTGTTTATATTTTAGAGGAGACATTTTTTACCATAGTAGTTAAATTAATATTTTTTTGTTGGATTTTTGCAGTGAAAATGAAATTGATTGAATTTTTTAATGTTAGAATAATAATAAAATATATATAATATGTATGTGTACATTGGAGAATGTACGTTTTGAAGGAAAATAGAGATATATTTGGTTATCTTTCTCCAAAATAATGTTGTTCCAAGGAAATATGACCAAACAAAATCTTAATTTTCTAATATACACGTCTTTTTAATAATCATTTTGTATTTTATAGAAAAATATTGTATCAAATATTATTGTATAAATTTTTGTCTCTGGCTTTTTTGAGATATAAATTTATTAACTATAGTTCAATAATTGATTTAATCTAACACTCTTTTTCAATTAATATCATACCCAATTTATCTTTCTTAAGACGTTGAGAGATTTTATTAATTTAAATTTTGAACAACTTATTTTAGAAAAAGAAAAATAAATCAAAGAAATAAAACCTTGATTTGTTCTAAAGAGGATTAATGATAATATTATTTAATGATTAGTACTGAAAAAGAATGAATAAGATAAGATTTTGATAATCAAAAGAATAAGAATTAAAAGGATAGTGGAGATTTAGGAGAATCAAGAGTAATAAAATTTTAAATTTATATATTTTTAATTAATTATTGATTATAAATATAACTAATAAGGCCCCCAAATTAAAGACCTTATACCTTTTTTTAGGCCTAAATCGTTTGGAATATATATATGAGGTTTCTAAACTAAAGACCTAATTTTTTTATGTTTATAATGTAAAAAAAATAAAAATTAATTTTATATTTTTATTTTTGAGATTTAAAATATAAAAAAAATTATATATAACAAACCTCCAAAATTTGGAGACTTACGGCGGCCGACTTTCTTAATTAAGAATAGGGCATCCCACGTTTCATCCCAAAATATATGGGGTGTGCATTTTTTATTCTTCACTTCAGGACTTTGTTATCAAAGCTTTATGATGTCAACTTTTGGAAAACTTCACGTGGCGGTTGCATGGGCATTGATTCCTAACGTTTAAGTCCAAATTCATGCATCCTCTTATTTTAAATTTTATGAGGCTAAAGTCAATCAAGATTGATTACATAAAAGCATTTGTTTTCCAAAAAAGAAAATTCATAGTAATATTGCATCAAACATTAAAATAAAATTTTCCAAAATGAAAACTTTCAAAACATGTAATAATGACGGCTGTCTAAGTAATTGTTCATTTTGAGAATCTCAATTCAGTTAATTTTAGTTCAGTTCTATAAGAATTTATCTCAATAGAATATATATATATATATATATATATATATATTGATGTAGATAAAAAGAGTGAAACATCAAGGCAAGGAAAAGTTAATCAAGAGAGTTAACAACCCGACTTGGAGGTTAATACCATTGTGTACTAACCCCATCTACGGGCATCGATCTAGTGCATAGCAGTGGTACACAAGGACCCTTAGCAGAGACCGATGTTGCTTAACGACTGTCGATTTGACACACATTACTATATCGAGGAAGATCCATAACAAAGCTTGTCTGAAGATAGTATATCAACATTCACCATAAATACTCCCCATGTAACTTTGGAGAGGAGGATTTTGGATATTAGATCTGTTTTAATCTTGTTATCCTTCTATGATTTCGATCCCATTATAAATAAATTGATTTATTTTAAGTCTTCTCACATCATATATATTTATCTTATTTCATAAGATTTTTTTAATAAATAATGTATAGAGATATATACTTCATAATGTGTGTTGTATATAAAAGATTTGGTATATATTGTATACCATTAAAATGAGTAATGGTGCAGAAGCTATTTCTTTAATCTCCGGACTCCAATCAATTATCAAATTGTTAACCATCACAAAATGTATTTTATTTTTCTTTTAATTTATTAACTTGATTAACTGTATATTTAATCATATTTAAGTTATTTCTTTACCTATTATTAATTAAAAAATATTATTCAAACTTTTAGAGCCTCGTGCAAAACGATAAAATAAAATTATAGACATCCAATAATGTGAGAGTCTAGTTATCACATCCTATAAATTACAAAAAGGTTATAATTTTGAGTCCATTTGCATCATTAATACACACTACAAGAAAAATTGCATTTAGTGGCATTAGAAAGTGCAACTTAAATAGTGTTATAGTAACAATTTTATATTTAATGGTATTTTTTAAAAATGTCACTTGTAGCGGTGTAGCTAAATGTATAAATGTTATTAATTTATCTCTATTGTGACATTAATAAAATGCGAGAAAAAATGTATTAGATGATACATTAAAATATCACAAAATATGCATTACATAACATGTCAAAGTGACATTAAAGAAAATTTTAAAAGGCATGCCAATATACCACTAAAAATGTATATAGTGACATATTAAAATGTCACTAAAATTCCT
>JACGDI010005294.1:10620-23793 GCA_014898725.1 Jacaranda copaia
ATTATTATGAGTTTGAATCATTTGCACTAATTTAATTTGCATTTTGATAAGATTATCGATGGACGAGCATTGATTTGTTTTAATTTTGATAGAATTATCGATAAAAATTGAAATAAATTATGAACACTCGCAATAATTATGACTCAATTCAAATATTTTATTGTGAAGTGATGGATCTAATGCACAACATTTCATATACATGGTACGATACATGAGGAGTTAATCTATTAAATATGTAAATGACATAAAGTAGAAAAAAACATTTTAATTCATTTAAAGTGCCAAATTATAAGGCCAATTTATTAAATCCATCGTTGATTTGATATGAAACATATCAATTAGAGCTCAAAGCACTAGCAAGTGAGAAATACCATATACTTTTTGATCAATATGTGAATTATATTGCACTTATCCTTGTTTGTATGCGAGTTTATGGCATGAGAAATATTATTTTTTATGATCACGTCTAAAAAAGTGGCTATATTAATTCTTTGTTTTCATTTACATTTTTTTTTGTTTATAAAAAACGAAAATAGTTATTATAGCACAACCGACGAGAATCACGGAAAAATTATTATATTAGTAATAAAATAATAAGTAATAATATAAAAATTATCACTAATGATATATTAAGTGACAATAACTTTTATTTTGTCACTAGTGATATTTTTTAAGCGATAATAATTTTTATTTTGTCACAATATTACTCATTAGTGATAAAGACTAATGTTTTAAATTGTTACGATTAACAATTAGTAATGCCCTATGGTGACAACTTAATGACAATAAAATTTACTATTATAATTTGTGACAAGATTTTCATTATTATTAAGTTGTCACCATATAAGTATTAGTAATTGTCAATGGTGATAACATAAATATCATTATTATTATTATTATTATTATTATTATTATTTAATTTGTAAAAATTATTAAGATAATAAAATCATTTTTTTTATCACCTAATATCTATAATAGATGACATTTTTTATATTATCATCCATTATTTTATCAATAATTTACATTTTTTAGTAGATATTGAGTGTGATATATATAGAGACGGGAAGGAAATCAGAGCTGTCGTGCTTGAAAACAATATGCCGAAATCATGAGCTTAGCTGGTTTGTTATTTTTTTGAGCTGGAGTTATGATCGCACATCATAAAAGATCAAAATTTTCACCTTTTTTTTCCATAATTATAATTTTTCCAACTATCATAATTTTAAATTGGGATATGCTTAATTAATAAAAAAGTTTTCACTATTTCAAAAATAATCATTTCTTTTCCCCACGCCACCCCACTTTGTTTTGGTGGCTTCTATGAATTTGAACTATTTTGCTGTTTGCTTTTTGTTTTGTACTAAACGTAATGTCTTTACTTGTGCAAGTAAGTTGGTCTCCAGTCAAGTTCAGGCAGATTTGTCTTAATTCAACACTTATCGAAAGGATAAATTTTATTATTTATAATTTTTTCTTAAAAAAAGTACTTTTTGGATACAAAAGTTCCTCATATAATTAAGTGAATACTAATTTAAATAAATATTTGACATGCATTAAAATCTTTGCTTTATTAGAGGTTTTGCATATTTATGGGGTATCAAATAGGAAACATTTCCCTATTCCTAAAATCGTCGGGGAGAGGTAAAGGAAGGTAACTATAACTAATTAGGGACAATCAAACCAAATTGTAACTAATAGGTCGATTGATGATTTGGAAGTGAAAAAAAAGCCCATATTGAATAATAGACTACTTTTTTATGAAATAAAAAACGGGACAACAAGTGTAATAGTTATTTTAAGTATGAGAATGGGATTTTTTAAAAAAAATATTATGAAATACTTGATTTAAATTATATAGTATTGCCTAAAAATCGAGCTGGTCACCAAAACCTTACTAAAATATTACAAACCAAAACATATCTATCACAAAGTTGAGTGATTTATGAATTAGTACTATAAGTGAGTTCAAATTTGTAACTTTTAACAAAAATTATGAATCAAACCAATTAGACTATTACTTTATCGTCAATACCTCTACCAAAGAGGTGGTGACTGATTTCTACAAGTTACTAACATAAATGGATTTAAAATATCCACAACATGCTTTTAAAAAGTCATAGGTCAAATAAATTAAACTATAACCTTGACAATGAATTTTGAATAGTTTTATGGACAATTACCCATATCAAAGGTAATCAGTTTTGAGGATGGTCCAAAAACTCAAATAAAATTAAATTTAATGACCGAAATTATAGAAAATTACAATAATCTCTTCAAACCAACTCCTTTGACAAGTTGGACACATCCTATATATGTACCAAAAAACCTACCTAATTATACCTTAATGTGTCCATGCACTAATTACAATATAGGTAGTCCTTGAAAATTATGGTTCTTACAATTCCTTTCATCAATCATTCCTCAAAGTACTATTCTATTTACAATACTTCACCCTCCAATAGTAAGACATTATGGAAATTATGAAAATGATGTACCCTTTGCAACTCCTTAATTGAGATACCCCACTTCACCCACACTCTTTTAATCTCTTTGCCATCTTGTATTGATGGCCATTTTCAGTACAATATATTTATGCAGAGTTTACTACAAAAGTTATAGTTGGTGCAAATTCTTGCCAATGAGATTGAATCATTACCTGAAGAGGTGTTCATGTATTGGCCAAAAAATAGGAATGATAATGGGGTGGGACAATACTCAAATCCGAACTCATGCATCCCAAATGGAACGGATTTGGGATAGCTAAATAGGGTATAGGTCTAGTATGATGTGCGATTTTCATAAATCGAATTATTTGGGGTGGGGTATGGGGTTTACTTAACCCACCCCACCCCACATAAATATTATATATAATAATAAATATATTATATATAATTTATTTTATATTTTTTAAATTGAAAATTATGTCTAAATATTTTTAATTATACTCTTATCTCTCTCTTTATTTCTAGAATTTTATTTTATTTGCATAAATTTTTTATTTTTGTACTTGAAATTTGAATTTTAATTACCGTCAAATTATTCTAATTTGATATTTTTATCGATTGATTTTAATTTTTTTTAATTCTTTTTTAGATGACAGATTAAATCCATCAACCCCACGAGACAAGATAGAACATAGTCTTTTTAGTATGAAATGAGATATAATCTCACGGACGGGATATGGGGTGTGCCTAACCCGCCCAAGTACCATCCTACCAAAAAAGTGCATCGTGTTGTCTTGAATTCATGTCTGAGGTTAGGCAGTCAATGCTGCCTCAAGAAATGCAAAAGAAAAGATTCCCTTCAATGAAAAAAAAGTGATGTGTATAGTGTGTTCCGAAAATTTACTCTTTTTACCTTTAAGAATGGTAAAAATAAATGTAATGGGGAAAAAAGTGATTGAAAAGGAACACGAGGATAAAAATTGGGACTAAGTTTGATATGTCAAATTAAGATATTAAGGGTATAAATGTAGATATTCAAATTAAGTTCAATTAACATGTACTTTATAATTTAAGTGGGCTCAAATCCACTAAAAACTTAATTAATATAAAAATCAATTCTCATAATAAAAAATTATAATAATAATTTTTTCAATTCTACTACTGATTCTATACAAGCGCGTTTTGAGAGTAGAAACCTATTATTTTACTAATTTATAGAAAGAGATCTAAATTTATTTTCATGCAACATCATATTGCATGATTTGTATTTAAAGATTATAATTAAAATATTAAAACTATAGAGTAAAATATAGTCAAAATAGTGATATTAGTTAACTGAAATTAGATCAAAGTAACAACTAAAGATAGTTAGACAGCTTTAAAAATTTGACATTGTAACAACTTGCAACTTATATTGAGGAAAGATTTTGACTATTTTTTATGGTAAGATTACATCAGTGTAATTTTTTATTATAGTCCTTCCAAAATGCAATTATTACTTATTTTTTATATAATAACACTACAAATTTTAAGAAGAGTAAATTAAAATTATTTAAAATTCTTTTAAAAATAATTTAAGTAAGTAGAGAACATAGAAATGATAATAAGTGAAATTTAAGACAAGAAGGTGTATTTATAAATTTTATAGTCCCAAGTCGTGACCTTTCCTGAATGGGTACACAGAACCTTTGTACGAGCTTAAAATTTGAGGCATGGGGCCTACTGTCCTGACACAATTGGTTTCAAAGTTTATTGTAAGTTTGTAACGTAGTAGGGGCCTCTTTGAAAATTTCTAGAGACAATGTTAAAGGAAATTGAGAATCTGGCCAAACTTATGCACAATCCGTATATATCAATAATTATCTATATTTAAATTAGGACAGAGATTTTGATAATATTATTTTTTTTTTAAATTTTAGAAGTGTTTTTAAAAATAAGTGCGAAAATACTATTATCTTTTTAAAAAATTATTATTTGAAAAATCAAGACATTGTATTTTGGTGTATAATAAAGGCAATAGGAGCATCAATTTTAAGCACACGAGGGTTTATCATCTTCAAGAGATTGTAAAATTAATTTAGAATTTATAAGATGTTAAATTTTATTTTATATGATATTTGAATTTCAAATTTTAGTAGTAGCATAAAAGTAATAAAAAATTTTAAAAGTATGAGGGTAGGAGCATGTTGAGGCCTTAGCAAAGGAACAGTAACTGTAGATTCATTGTGACTTGCCAACGAGGTAATCTATGTCTGTAGTTAAGGAAAGCAAATATAGATCTACTCCTTTAACAACTCTTATACCAAATGTGCAACAACTCCCTACAAGGATTGGATTGAACACGCGAGCTGCCCTCATCATCGATGGAGAGCTTCAACAAATTCAATAGGTGGTTTGAAGCATTTAACCTGTCCTTATTGATAAGGGCCCCCAGATACTTCCTTCTTCGATTTCTCCTAACATATTGTAGTTTTATTGTGTGTTAGAAACAAGATAATAGATAAATTTATCTAAAAATATGAACTAGATATATAAAAATTTTAAAATAGAGAGAATATAAGATAATTCGTAATAATATATTATCGATCCGTGGTATGATGCTAACAATACCAACCATCATTCTAGTATTATTGTTTCCTCGTTGAAGTGGATGATCTAATTAATTGTGGATGTAAGATCTCGACAATTAACTCAAACTAACCAGTTTATTAAAATTAAAAATACATATATGAATTCTTCTAAATCTTTCTCAAACGAGTATGAATAAGAGAAGTATTTTTGTATGGTAGGATATATATTGTATAATAATCTGTATATTTTATAAACAAAAAAAATATCATATTTGAATTCAAATTAAATGCACTTTATCTGGATACATCACACTGAAAATAGAGAACATTAATATTTTTCTTACAGAGTACTCCGGTAGCAGACATAATTTCCAAAATAAATGTTCTCATTTTATTTAAATAAAATAGGAACCAAAAACTATTTTTTTTGGGCGGGGGGTGGGGGGGAAGGGAAAATGATATAATATTGTAATCACGGAGTGAATGGCGGTGGCGCCGTCTAATTATGTTTCAGACGTGAATCGCTAACATGGGCCCACCAGCACTGCTATGAAGATTGATAGCGAGCTGTGGGCCCATTTATAGTCCCTAACTCCAGTAACATAATCATAGACCGTCGCCACTGGGCTCCTATCTAGGCCCCATTTTTGTGGTTGGAACTTCAAAATACGGAGCTCACGCGCTCTGCATTTGTCAGGTCTCTCACGCGGATGCCTTGGTGGTAATCAATTCGGATCGTGATATTCACGCTCTGCCAGAGGAGGCTAGCTTAGCTGATCAGTAAGTTGAATAGTGGGCCTCGACAGAAGATGTTTGGGCCAACGTACTACTGGTTGTGGGCCGTTTCAGTCTGTACCGAGGATAGGCGGGGCCTCGGTCAAGGGGAATCACAATATAAGGCCCTGTTTGGTTTTATTTTCATTTCAATTATTTTTAAAATTTGAAAAGTTAATAGAAATGAATTGAAAATAAATTTATATTTGAATGAATTATTAAAAAAATAATGATTATATTGGATTTAGCAGGTTGTAGGTAGAGAAATATAGAAATAATTGAATAGATAGAAAAAATATATAGGTTATTAAGATAAGATATATAGATTATTGAAAAATATATTTTGAAAATAAAATAAAAATGATGTTGGGTAAAAATATATAAAAAATAATCTATTTTATTTCTAAAATAGTAGAAGATGAAAAAAAGCGTTATGGAAATGAAACCAAACGGGGCCTAAAGGACTAAGGGGCCATTTGGTGTTATTTTCTAGAGGCATTTTCTGGTGAAAAGGAATAGTAAAAAGATAGTTGTATATGTGATTTTAAAAATAAAATATTGTTTGAATTTTTTGTTTAACATAAAATGATTATATATGGTTGAAAATAAGTTATATTTGGATATTATTATATTTTTGTATTAAACGTTGTGCAAATGAAAGTATGAGAAAATAAAATGTGAAAATAGAGAAAGAATGTAAGAGTGCATTTGAAAAAATGAATTGAAAATGAAAATGTTTATGAAAATAAGGGAGAATTTGATAGTTTTTTGTTTTCGTTTTCAAGAGAAAATAAAAATGACGTTTGAAAACAAAACCAAACAGGCATTAAGAAATCGTTTGGTTTTATTTTCTGGAGATATTTTCAATTTCTAGCAAAACGAAGAAAATGAAAAGTTAGTTATAAGTTTGAATTTGAAAAAGAAATATTGTTTGGTTGTTTTGTTTAAAATGAAATGATTGTGTATAGTTGAAATGAGACGTATTTGGATGTTATGTTTTTATATTAAAAATTGTATAAATGAGAGTAGGAAAATAAGGTATGAAAATAGAGAGAGAATGTAAAAATATATTTGGAAAAATATATTGAGAATAAAAATATCTATGAAAATGAGGAAAAAATTCACAACTTCCTATCTTCTTGAAAATGAAGATGATGACCGAAAACAAAACCAAACGGGCCCTTTTGAAATCACGGATTTGAAGTTACATATTCTTAATTTTGTTAATAATTAATTTATTAAATTTGTTTCGGCATTTTTTTGAATTCTAATTAGCTTTGATTTTTTAATTATGAAGATAATTTATTTTTTCATATTATTTTGTTAGGTTTTAAATTCATCCTGTATGGAGTTGCTATAAACCGTTTCTCAGAATTATTCTTTCTAATGATATTAAGTCTCATTTCAAATTCAAACAATTCAAAGATCTTAAACAATTTATAAATTATTTTCCTTTTTTTCGGTTGAAGTATATTTTGATAAAGACAAAATTTTTTCACCATAAGTTTGGTGGTATAATATTTAGGGAAAATAAATTTTTCATATTTAACATTGAATTTGAACATTATATTTATGAAATTCAAATTTCATCTATGCAAATATAATTTTTTTTTATGTAAAAGTAAATCTATTCTTTTTGTTTTTTTGTGATAAGACATCCTACGAATATGACTTACTTAACTATATATATACACATATATAATTCACCTAGGTAATGTTTGGAAATGTTTTATATATTTTGTATTATGATTTTAGGAGAATATATTTTGGAAGTTGGGTTGGAAAATGTAAAAATTGTGTTGTGAAACGTGATGGATGTTTATTTATATTTTTGGGAATAGCAAGAAATTTCTTTTGAAGATTGTTGGTATGTTTGTTTATGTTTGGGGGAGAATGACATTTTTTTACTGTAGCAGTTAAATTAATATATTTTTATTAGATTTTTGGGGTGAAAATAAAATTAAGTAATTTTTTTATTTGTAAGAATAGTAATAATAAAATATATATGATATATGTATATATATTGAAAAATGGGAAAGTTTTGGGGATAATGAAAGATAGAAGAAGGTATTTTGGAAAAACCTATTTTAATATTTTGGAGGGAAAATGAGTGTATATTTATTTATGTTTTGCCAAAATGGTATATGTTAGAGTAACATTTATAATTTTTTTTCTCAATTTCAACACCTAATTATAAAGGATAAAGGAAAATTAGGAAGTAAGGACTTTTCCCACATTTTTCAATCGACTCTTGCTATGTAACAAAAAAAATGCTTATTTAATGGAAATTTGTTAATGTTATGGTTTTTGGTCAAAATATTTAAAAAAAAATATTTTAGAGAGTGGATTGGGGTCACACAATGGATTTTTTATTTTATTTAGGAAATTGATATTAGAGATTGTTTTGGAATAAAATGGTAAGCTTGATTTTGTTTTAGAGAAAGACAAATTCTACTAAAGATTAACTTAGTAGAAGATAAAGATGTAATTTTATATTATCTTTTTATATATCTATAATTGTAATTTAAGATAATGGATATGTATATGTGTGATGGCTATGTTTGCTTTGAGTAATTATGGAATGAGGGTATTTTAGAATATTTTGAAGTTATTCTAAGTGTTCTGAGGAAAAAAAATATGTTCCAAGAAAACAAAAAATAAACATAAGCCTTATGTTTCTCTAACCTTTTCTTCCTAATTTTTAAATGACGCTATCTATATTACGATATAATATTTTCGTTGAATTATTTATGGCATCTTTTTATTTATTTACACATAAATATGTACTAAAACTTTGTTAAAATTCAGGGCAAAATGCATTTTATTTAATTTTTAAAGTGTCTAATTAGCTGAAAACTCCTTCTATATTTTTAGTTGGCATAGTATTCTAAATAAATTGTTTACTCTCCCTAATTCATTTAAATAATTTTAATATTTATTAAAAGACCAAATTATCATCCTTTATATGTCAAGGCCATGCTTTCTTTGTTCCTACTGATGTTAGCAAACTTCTCCTCTCTCTCAAATGAAAAGAAAACCCTAAACCCGAACTACCTCAAATTTGAGCTCTAATCTTGGTTTTCTATGGCGTATTGGATGATTTTGGGATATTTCATTCAAAAGCAAACTATTTGTCGAATATTTTTGTGTTTTGAAAGCATTGATGCTAAAGCCAACTTAATTGTGAACGTAATGTGCTGTTTCATTCTATTTTATTCGATAATTTTTATTTTTATTTTTAAAAAATGTTTTCATTTAATTAATCAAATTTTCTAGGTTTTTGGATTTAAATGCAAAGTGTCGTCTCTGAAATTATGATACTTTGTGTTGTTTGAATTTTTGCTTTGTTTCAATCTCCAATGTGCAAATTATTGAATTTGTTTTGTTTTGTTTGTATTGATGCAAAGTATTTTATTTATTGTCTAGGTACTCTTATTCCATTGTCAAACTTCTAATTGAAAATTGATAAAAAAGGCAACTTTCATCAAACACAATCAATTTTAAGGCTTCAATTAAAATTTTTCATAAATAAATTAAAACCAGAGTTGGAGCATTCTTGTTTCTTCAAAGAGTTGTTTGAGGTGAGTTGCAACAAATATCCCTACAAAAAGTGGTCAAATTGAGGAAAAACGGAAGACATTTCTTTTCATTATAATAGGATGACAAATAAGTCATTTTATGGCATCAAAATGTTTCAAAAGTAAGAAAAAATTGCACATTCAACACGTGCATTGTGGACATGCTTTGCGGACCTTTTTATGCAACTCATCCAGAAATACAAAAGGGTTTATATGTGCATTGCGGATATGCTCGTGGACCTTTTTATGCAACTCATCCAAAAATATAAAAGGGTTTACACCAATTAAAAATATATAAGGAGTTTTCAACTAATTAAATACTTTACAAGAGGGTAAACTACATTTTACTCGTTAAAATTCAAACATCAGATTTCACACTCACATGTGACAATGATACAATTTGATCAACTAATCTGTCAACTTCATTTATTATATTATTTTATTATATATATTTATATTTTGTCGCGTGCAACAAATCAAACCTAATTAATTGGTCATGACAACTATCATACATCACACTAACCAAAATTTTATTTTCCTAGTGATCACATGCATAATTTTTCATCCAAAAATGTCAATGGTATTTAATATTTTGTGTTGCGTGATCTTTGACGAGTCTCCAAACTCTATTGCATATAATGTGAGACGTATAACAAACCTCACATGATATATAGTGACAATATCTCAAATCCAATCAAGTACAACCCATCTATACTATAAAGTATAAACCACTTGAATTTCTTTCACATGGAGCGTTGGATTTCTATTAATACCAAGAGTGGGCTATTTAAAAGATATATTTAATTTAAAGCAACAACATCAATTAATAGGGTGTTTGGGTGAGCTTATAAACTCCTCAAAATATTTTATAAAATGTTTAAAAATTTATAAGTTGATAAAAAGTATTTGATAATTTGTTTTAAAAAACAACTTATAAAATTTTAAAATAAGATGTTACGAGCTTATAAGTTCTTTTAAAAAAAATAAGTATACCTTAACTTATTTTTAAGATTTTTATAAGCTCATTCATTTTTAAACATTTTAATTATAAAATTGCCATTATTAACATTTTATAAACTTCAAGATCTTATTTTATCCAAACACTTTAACAACTTATCTTAAAAATAAGATTTAATATCTTATACGCCCCAAAAATATCTTATAAGATGTAGGAGCTTATAAGATGTTTAAAATAAGTTTAGCTAAACACCCTCTAAATTCACTCAAACTTACTATAAATATATTATTTTTGTTTTTGCATATTCCAAAATAAAACTTAATTTTTCAATGTTTCTATTTTATGCAGAATGTCCCATGATAAATTTTGTTTTCTATTTTTCAAAACACACCATGAAATAACACTTAATTTTACCGTTGTTTTGAAGGTAATATTTAGAATTTCATGCCGAGTCAAAATATGGAAAGAGGGTTTTGCTATTAATACAAGTAAATTAACGCATCATAATTGAGAAAAATTAAAAACTAACACAATCCGTTTCTGGATAATTTTGAATGAATCAAAATGAATGAAAAATAAAATATTTATTGAAGTTATTTTTTTAATTTTATTTACATGGTAAGATCCATACTAATAGATAATCTCTTACTCAGATTAATTATAGAACATTTGAGCCTAATGATATTTATTTCAATCTAGCTTATATCAAACATATAATATCTCATATAGGAAAAAAAGAATAATGGATTAATACAATTTGCTTATTTATTTGTTTACATATTTATTCTTGTGGGGAGCGGGATGAGGCTCGACTAAGAAGGTGTTTGGTTGAATTTATTGAAAAGACCTTATAAGTTTATACATTTTATAAAATACTTTTGAAGTTTATAAAATGTTAAAATTTATTTTAAAGATAAGTTTTTAAAATATTTGATAAAATAAAATGCTGACAATTTTATAATTAATACAGTTAAAAATTTAAAAAAAGTGCATAATTCCTTAATTTTTGAAAAGAGTTTATGAAATTTTTGTTGGGAATTTATAAACTCTCTTTTTTTAAAAAAAAATATATTTTTGATATCTTATATTTTTAAATATTTTATAAAATATTTTAATAAATTTATAAGTTCACTCAAACTCCATTAAGAGGTGTTTGGCTAAGTTTATTTTAAATACCTTATAAGCTCCTACATTTTATAAGATATTTTTAGAGTTTATAAGATATTAGATTTTATTTTTAAAATAAATTATTGAAGTGTTTGAATAAAATAAGATATTGGATCTTATAAGGTGTTAATAATGATAATTTTGTAATTAAAATTATTAAAAATGAAGTAGCTTGTTAAAATTTTAAAAATAAGTTAGAGTCTCCTTACTTTTCTTAAAAGAATTTAAACTCCTAATATTTTATTTTTGAATCTTATAAACTCTTTTTAAAAAAAATTTATCAAACACTTTTTATTAACTTTTAAACTCTTAAACATATCATAAAATATTTTAAAGAGCTTAAATGCTCACCCAAACACCCTCTAAATAAACAATGTTCTCAATCTTTTTTATTACGCGGGTGGTCTTGAATTTAAGCTTGTATGAGTTCCTTTATATATTGTATATGTATATGTAATGTTTTCTTAAAAAAATTTAAAAAAAAAACCACTGATTCACTCATTACCGATGACAGCGCTACTTTTGAATGATTAAAAAGGATAAATAGCCGAAAGAGACCTCAATCATTTCTCCAATTTAGCATGATTTCAGTGTTTTTTTTTTATATGATTGATTCACGCGATGCTTTGATTGCGATTTTAATTGTTTTTTCTTTTATTTTTTTTAAATGCTAAGTTCGTAATTTGAAATAAAAAAGTGTATTTTGGAACCAAACTAGTTTTAGACAAATTAAATGTAAATAATTTAGAAATAATGATACACATCCAGTAATATTTTTATTATATATATAATATTTGAAACATAAAAATAAATTGATTGAATGAAAACACAAAAAATTCGAAGATAAAAGGAAAAAAAAAAACAGATTTGTAGTACGTCTTTTACATTTTTTTTAAAAAGAAATTATACGAAATAAAATAAGTTTTAACAATTTTTCACTAAAAAGTGTGTCAAAATGGTAAACTTCTTACTATTTCCTTTAGATAAAAGTAGTCAATAATTGTCCCTTTTCCTCGACCTTTTTATAAGGCCAACTTCTCGGCTAATTTAAAGGCTTTGTAGCAATTTTTTCTTTTTTTTAATAACATTAAAATAATGTGAAAAAAAAATCGCAAGCAAAAGCAAAATCAGTGAGTCGTTCTGCTTAATTTTTTAAATAATTGTCAAAATAGTTTTTTTCTTTTAATATAATTGAATGTTGTTGATAAAAAAAAAACGAGACAAATGATAATTAATAAAAAAATTGGTAGAAATTTCAATATAAGAAAAAATTATTATTAGCGATAAGTTGTCAAGTGATAACATCGAATTCACCAATTAAAAATTGAAAAGCAAAAATTTTATATTTTATCATAATAGTGATTTCAGAATAAAATGATTGTAATTTATATATAAGCTGCTAATATTGTTAACTAAGAATACAAACTTATATAATAGCTGTTATTATTAATATTTAGTGATATGTGTATAATAACAATTTAACAATAAAAAGAAAAGTTATTACAACGATGTTGTGACTATATTTAAATTTTTTTTATTTTTTATCACTATTAAATTTGTGAAAATTATTTTTTAATTTTTGTTCACTTCATTCTCTTTCCTATAATCTCACTTGCAGCTACATTTCCAATTTATGCCTTTAGGTGCCAGAGTAGGCTTCGCTATGCAGGTTTGGGGGGGGG
>JACGDI010005294.1:24044-38423 GCA_014898725.1 Jacaranda copaia
TGGTCTTATCGCTCTATTCGTTCGTTTCACTTTGTTCACTTCGCTCTTAACCCACCCTCCCATCCATCTTTTTACTAGAGGTAGCTAGTTTCACCTCTAGTAAAAAAGGCCTTTTAAATAAAAATTAACATTATAAAATATCTCATCAGTCAAAAAAAATTGGTGTAGTCTCTATACTTTTATTTCTTATAGTTTTCTTTAAACTCAAATGAAAGCAAACATTCCTTTTTATTTTGTAACTTATATTGAAGATCTAAATATAACCTAAACAACTAGGATTTTTTCATAAGATTTTTTCTGAATAAATGTGTTATATATATTTATTATTGTTTAAAGGAGAATTGTCTCTAAATTGCTCTTAGTATTCCTCTACAATTTCGAACTCACTTAAATCTAAAATTAGAATTGGTACAACCGAAATTGCTTCAGTCGGAATCACACCACTAGGATTATAGGTCCACACAACTTAGTTGGGTGAAAATTGCATTATAAGTTAATAACTCAGAGGGAAATTTGGGCCCTCAATTCGGGTCATTTGTTTTATTACTTCTGGATATAGCATGTTTCATTTTGGCCGGTCCAGTTCAAGCCTTTTAAAATAATTGGACTTTGTTATCACTTCTTGGGTCGATGTAGAGCTTGCGTTTGTTGGCATTTTGAACTCGGATCCAATTGTTCACCGAAAGATCCAAGCTGACCCGAGTACGATCCAATTTTTACATTGATTCCTAATCAACGTTTACAAAATATTCAAGACATAAGGTTCTTATTGGTTACGCTTTTATTTTCATTCTTCATTTTCTAGAATAAATATTTTCGAATTTGTAGTATAGAAATTATGAAAAAAGGTGGATTGAATATTATATTTTAATTAATACAATAGTGATTAAATATATTACTCTAGTAGCATTAAATAAATTATCTAATTTATTATGGTTTCGTTATATTTTTTATTTCCCACCAATCAAATTAAATAAATAAAAATTTATCATTAAATATATCAATAATTCATTATTGTACGGCCACCAATTCAAAGTGTCAAAAGATCCCCTCTTGTGGATGTTTTCGACGTTGAGAAACATGTATTATGGAGTATGCATGCTTTATTTAGACAAAAACTGACAATAAAATAAACAAAAAAAAATTGTTTTTTGATATGAATTCTTAATCTTACATCCTAGATTTGTTGCCTTTCCATTTCATAACTGCAATAATTATACTCTATTTTTTAAGTTTTTCTTTCCAAAATTATTTTTAATTTTACAGCATCAATATGGTACTATTTATTCACAATATTTATTTAAAAAATAATATAAAATACATTAAATTTTTAATTTTTCAACTCTCTCGTCTTGTAATTTATGTGGAATCAAATGAGAGCGTTTTGGAGTGTTTCTCTTTAACTTTTTCAAAGCCAAGTTGGTTGTTTTATAATTTGAATCAAACTAATTAAATTTTTTTTTGACGAAACTCCAATGAACTTAGTTGAAGAATGGGTCTTGAGTTTAATTCAATCCCAAAAGCTAGCTCATGAGGTGAGAATTGTTCAAGACCATATATAAAAACCAAAGCTTAACACTAACACATACGCACACCTTGGAATGAATAGAAAAGAACATCTAGAGTATAGAATAATATAAAATGGGTGGTCCAACAACATTGGGTAACCCAACGTCGGGAGTAGGTGGCTCTAATAGAAATGAACGGGAATGAATATTTGAAATGTAGAATAATATGAAATGGATTGTCCAATAACATTGGGTAACTCAACAATACCATGTCAAATAATGGATTTTGGGCTTAAATCAGCCCCAAAAGTTAGCTCATGAGATAAGAATTGTTCAAGACCATATGTAGAAACCACAACTTATTTATTTTACGAGTGTGAGACATAACATACTTTTTTGTTTGGATCTAAAATATTTTCCCTCACACTTTATTCGGTTTAAAGATTTTAAAGGGGAAAGAAAAATATTAGAGAAAATAAAACTTTATTCTGTTGGTTAAATTAAATCATTCACATCATAAAAAGCAAGGCAAAATTTGTAATGCCTATAGTTGAGAAAATTAAGTATTCTTAACTTCTAAAAATGCTGAAAAATTATCTTTTAAAAAATTCCAGAGCCCAGACATTCCATTTAACCTTGGCTATGTAAAGAAAATGTCCTGAAAAGCTTCAAGCCTGTGTAGTGGCTATGTGATGCTGGGTCGATCGGTTCAGAGTTTATCAATGTTAATGTAAACGTTTGGCCAAAATGATTCGCTGGATAATTCGAAATTTGCACAAGGAAACTACAGTTTTCCAAGACACATCATAAAAGTTTTGCAGTGTACGTTTACGAGGATGTTTTAGCAACCTTGGAGCATCTTCGATTAATCCAGGCTTGAAGTCTGCTAACAAAGACTAATTTAATGTCCAAATGGCTGCCCGCAATAGCTGATCCGTACAACAATGTGAATTAGGTGATTTATGGCTGTGATTAGTTTACATATTCACGATCAATAAGTATTGAATTCAAAATGGTGAGACCTTAAAAAGAAAGGAGTGGGAGGTAACATACCAATAATCATTCATTATTGAATTGACTTGACTTGATGGTACTCATTTTGAAAATATCCTGATTCTTTGAATTGAGAGATACTGATAAGGATCAAGAACTCCTACTATTTTGTAAATTCGTAATATTTAGTATCCAATATCCTTTTAAATTTGGATTTTATGACACTCTTGAAAGCTAATCTTTTGAGCATAACATTAAATTCGGAACTCTTTCAAGTGTATGAACTTGTTCTTGTCAAGTGTTCCTGCTTATTCTCGGCCTCCTTTCCAGGTACTTGTAATAGTTGTCAAGTAGGGCATTTTGGAGATCAATCTTAGTCAGATTTATTGGTGGTATGAAGCCTTTCACCATGCTTAACTTTTCTCCTTTGCATGAGCATTAGTACAAAAGAATATCTCATTTCATTTTGAGTTGCATATGTGCCTATCAAGAGAGAGTTTCTTTGTTTCTACTTCTGCCCAGAAAAGGGAAAAAGGTCCCAAGTTACTATCATGGTAATTTAACACAAGAAATAGGGGGAATCTCTTTAAGGGACAACTTGAAAAATTAACTTCTTATGTTAATCATTGTTGCCCATGATGTTTCTGAAGAGCAACTCCATCAACTCAACAGGCAGGTATGTCAACATTCCTCCATAAAAGAGGAAGCCAGTAATGGGACGACTCTACCTTCAATAAAAAGAAAGAAAGCAAGGCAAAAGTTTAGAGATTGAACCTTGCCCATGAAGGTACCCTATTGCTATAAAAGGAAGCAAAATAAGAATCCTATTGCTATAACAGAAAGTGGGGTTGATATTGATATTGAATTCATTTCTATAAAAGTGATGACTTTTACTACTACAGAAAGGGCATTTTATGACAGATTTTTGCGACAAAAAAAATTCGTCGCAATTTGCGTTGGAAATTTCGTCACAAAATTTTTTGTCACAAAATAAATAAAAAATTGAAAAAAATCCTTGTGACGGAATAAAATTCATCACACAATTTGCAATTTCTTTTTAAAAAATTTGCCTTACAAAAATTCTCTTTGCGACGGAAAAATCCTTTGCAAAATTTTGCAAATTTTTAAAAAAATTTGTGATGGATTAAAATCCGTCTCAAAATTGTGCTTCTACAATGGATTTTTCTATCGTAAAACAACAGATTTGCGATGAATTTAATCCTCCGTCGCAAAATGGAAAGGTAAATTTTTTTTTTCTTGTCTGATTTCAACTTACCATAATTCTCCATTTCCCCATACTCTCATTTTCTCCTCTCTCTCAAAATTTCCCCCTTTTTCTTCTTCCTCTTCTTTTTTTTTTTTTTTTCATTTTCCTTTTTCTATTTTGCATTCATGACCGGTTGGTGAGCACTATCGCCGGCCTACCGGCCATGCTGATGTTGGACACACTAGCAACACTAGCTGGAGCGTCCAGCACCAACTGCACCAGTAAGCAGTTGGTGTTGCTAGTGTGGCCAGTGAGCCAGCTGACCGCTATTCGCTCGGTGAACAATGGCCGGCCAAATCTCAAATTTATTAATTTTTTTAAAATTAGTTTTAATTTAAAAAAAAAACTAAAATGATTGTTTGGGTTATTGTTTCAGGTTTGAAGGTACAATACTTGTGTATTATTTCCATTGATTTGAGGTAATTTTCTTAATTATGCTAACATTTAATTATGTTTTAGTTATCTTTATTATGTTTTAGTTAATTATCTCTATTAGTTAAAATTTGATTTATGTTTTAGTTATTTCTATTATGTTTTAGATAATTGTCTCCATTAGTTAAAATTTAATTATGTTTTAGTTAAACTTTGATTTATGTTTTAGTCATATCAATTATGTTTTGTGTAATTGTCTCCGTTAGTTAAAATTTAATTATGTTTTAGTTAAAATTTGATTTATATTTTAGTTATTATTAATATATTTTAGTTAATTGTTTCCATTAGTTAAAATTTGATTTATATTTTAGTTATCTCTTTTATGTTTTAGTTAATTGTCTCCATTAGCTAAAATTTGATTATGTTTTAGTCAATTTGATTTACATGTTAGTTAAACTCAAACAATAATTGTATAAAATATTTAAGTTTTCTTTAGTTTGTAGAATTATGATTTATTAATAAATATGCGCGCTTGTAACATGTGTCTAATGGTGTAGGCTATCTTGACTTGGTTGAAATCTTTTGTGGGTGTCAATTTTTGTGGAGTATTTAGTGGTAAATTTGGATATCTTGTTTTAATTTTATATATTTTTATAGTACAATACACTAGAAATGTTTAGAATTGGTAGAATTAGGAGGGAGGATGGGATGTTGGGAGAAAGGGTGGAACCTACTCATTTGTCGCTGATTGGTTTTTAATTGCTTGCATAATGATGATAGATAAAGGGGAAGTGTTTATGTGTCATTATGTGTTTACCAATATTATTAATTGTTTTCAATTAAAATGATTCTCTCATTATGTTTTTCTTAATTTTTGGGCAATTTGGTAATCTTATTTTAGGGAGCTGTTTGGACAAAATTCATTCTATATGAGTCATGAAATTAATGCATAAATAAAATAATATATGAATTTGAAGAATAATTTTGATATTTACATTCAAATCAAATTTCAAAGAGAGTTGAAATTACATAATCTCACCCTCAAACCCACTACTTCAGTAGCTATTAATCTCATCTTAGTACGGGTTTTGGACAAATCACGGACCAACTTGCAAATATCATAGTCTATATCAAACAAGAGATTACCCTATATTAAAATTCATAGTAAATGTTAATATCCCAAATCAAACAAACTCAAAATAATTTGTTTACCTACTTCATTTGTTAGGTCATCATTTAATTCTTTTGTCGATTACTCTTCATTTTTTTTATTTGCCAAATATATTCATCTCTAAATAATCATTTTTTTTATTTGCCAAATATATTCATCTCTAAATAATAATGTATAATAATATTAATAATCAATTTTATTATATTGTAAGCAATTACTTTCTAACAAACATACATTACTAAAGTAAATAATCAAATAATTTTATCAAAATCAAAATATTTATAATAAAATTACTTTTGCATCGCTCAAATTGAGATCGTTTTCAATGAATTTACTCATTTATAGAATATGGATATTCATGTTGAGCGTAGTTGGATGTATCATAAGTTCTTGCCAAATCGAAAAGATTATACAAGAGAGTTTGTTGTTGGGGTGAAAATTTTTATTTATTATGCATCTATTCAACCTCAATGTTTGAAGGATGGAGGAAGAAGGTGTCTTTGTTCAAAATGTAAGAATCTAAAAATTTTGATACCGGATGAAGCACATGTACATTTATTAAAATATGGGTTTAAGCCTAATTATTGGTATTGGATTGCACATGGGGAGACTGAACTTTTGGATTTCAATATATATAGGGGAGCTTCCAATAATGCTCATTTTTGTGGTGATGCCGCAAACAATAGGTATGAAAACATAGTTTATGATGCTATGGGAACTAATTTTCATACTGAAATTAATCATGAGGAAGGCATTAATCTGAACTGAGAGGAACCTCCAAACATAGATGTTTAAGCCTTTTATGACATGTTGGCAACTGCCCAATGACCGTTGTGGTCAGGTTGTGAAACTCATTGTGAGTTGTCTATGGCTCTACAGATGATGTGCTTAAAATCTGACTGTAATATGTCTCAAGGATGTTTTGATCAAATGGCAAAACTTATTAAATCCTCAAATCCTTCAGAAAATCATGTCCCGAATAACCTTTACCAAGCAAAGAAATTAGTTTCAAAATTGGGTTAAGTTTTATGAAAATCAATTGTTGTATCAATGGTTGTATGTTGTTTTATACAATTGATGCTAATTTGAATGAATGCAAGTTTTGTAATCATCCCCATTTTAAACCAACTGTAAGAGGTCGTGAAATGGGAAAATGGATTCCTTACAAAAGGATGCATTACTACCCCTAATTCCTCGGCTCAAAAGATCATATGCATCTTTGAAATCAGTCGAGCATATGAGGTGGCACTTTGAAAACAAAAGAAGTTTTGGTATTTTATGTCATCCTTCTAATAGGTTTGCTTGGAAGCATTTTAATGAAATTCATCCAAATTTTGCATTTGAACCAAGAAATCTTAGGCTTGAGTTATGTGCAGACGGATTTAACCCCTTTAGTCAATCTGCTACACCATATTCATGTTGGTTGGTTATTGTAACTCTATATAACTTGCCTCCCAAATTGTGCATGACAACTCCTTACATGTTCTTAACTTGCATAATACCTAGTCCACATAATCCTAAGAGCAAAATTGATATTTATTTACAACCTTTAATTGGTGAGTTGAAATTATTATAGGAAGATAGTGTAGAAACTTATGACATCTCTAAAAAGTAGAACTTTCAATTGAGGGCAGCTCTTATGTGGATAATCAATGATTTTCCTGCTTATGGCTATCAGGTTGGATGACTGCAGGAAAATTAGCATGTCCAATTTGTATAGAGCAAACTAAGGCATTTCAATTGAAGAATGGTGGAAAAGTGTTTTGTTTGATTTTCATCGTCAATTCTTGCCTATAGATCACATGTTCAAGAGGAATAGAGATGTATTTTATGAGGGAAGGATTGAATGATCAGAGGCACCTCCTAGATTGATCAGCCAATAAATATGGGAAATGATTTGTAATGTTCCCAAAATTACTGACTTGCCAGTAACTTTTGGTAAATTACTTAGATATGGTGTATCACATAATTGAACAAAACAAAGTATATCTTGGGAATTGCCTTATTGGAAAGATAACTTGGTTTGCCATATTTTGGATGTTATTTATATCGAGAAGAATATCTTTGAAAGTGTGTTTAACACCTTGATGGATATCAAAGGTAAGACTAAGGACAATGAGAAGGCAAAACTTGACTTGGAGGAATATTATAGGAGACCTGGGTTACATTTGAGACTTTTACTAAATGAGAAATACATCAAATTGAAAGCTTGTTTCTCCTTGACTGTAGATCAAAAGAGGGAGTTGTGTAATTGGCTAGAGGATCTTAGAATGCTAGATAGGTATGCTTTAAATTTTGCAAGATGTGTTAATAAAACCAAATTAAAATTACGTGGGTTGAAGAGTCATGATTGCCATGCGTTTATGAAATAGTTGCTATAAAGTGCCTTCAGTTTGTTGCCACAAAATGTTTGGAGGCCTTTAACTGAATTAAGTCAATTTTTTCAGGAATTGTGTTCAATAGAATTATGTGTAGATAGTTTATTGCAATTGGAAAAAACATCCCGATTGTCTTGTGTAAGTTGGAATGCATATTCCCGCCTAGTTTTTTTGATTCAATGGAGCACTTGACGGTACACCTACCGTATGAGGCACTTGTCTGTGGGCCTGTACAATATAGATGGATGTACCCTTTTGAGAGGTAAATAATCAATCTAATGTGTAAATACTATAAATATTCAATACATATTAAACATTTATAAATATATGTCTGTCCATGTTTCAGATTCTTACATGATTTAAAAGGTATGGTAAAAAATAGAACTAAAGTTGAGAGGTCTATATATGAGGCATACGTAGCCCAATAATCAGCATATTTTTCTTCGTATTACTTTGAGTCTCACATTCAATCAAAGAGTATGAAAAGTAAATGAAATGAAAAAGATGATTATAATGATGAACAACCACGTACTCTATTAGTCTTTAATCAAACTAGACAACTTGCTAGTAAGTGTACTAGTAGATGGTTGAATGATGCTGAATTGAAAGCTGCTTCATTGCAAGCTCTTATAAATTGTGACGAAGTTGTGCCTTTTCTCGAGTAAACTTACTTTCCAATTCAATATAAATTCATTTTTAATTCATAAGTTTGAATTGAAAAAATAAAACTAATGTTCAACTTTTAATATATTTTAGGACGCATAAAGCATACCTTCGACATTGTTTTCCCTTCATCAACTACCTTTGAAAAAAAATAATTCTCTTTGTTAACCAATAAAAACTATATTAATTATTCAATTCATTGCTATTATTTATAGGTGCACACTTCAGAATATATGGTACAAAATTAATATTTGAAAGATATAGCTGGGGTCCTATGAGACAAGTCAAGACATGGCGTCATTTTTTTGTTAACGGATATGTATTTCATACAGATTCGTTGGCAAAGAATAGAAAGGCGTGCAATTCTAGAGTGTCTCAAAGGTGAAGGATCATCAGAATTTTATAAAAAACTGAAGGAAATAATCCTACTAGAGTATCCAGGGGTACCTGAAAAGAAAGTTTTCCTCTTTAACTGTCATTGGTTTGATACATTGTCTAACTGTGGTATTAGGATAAACAAAGAGTATGATATCATTGAAATAAAAAAAATAAAAAATATCCAAAATTTGATCCTCTCATCATTACTCACCATGCATCCCAAGTGTATTATATCCCTTATTTTGGTGCTAAAAGATATAAAGTCAATTGGCAAATTGTGATCAGAATAAGACTAAGAAGTAGGGTGGATAAATGTCATACTATGGGGGTAGCTTTACAAGAACTACCGACCACAGTCAATATAGTTGTTGATACTAATTGAATTGGTGACTTACTTGATATTGAGGGGCCTTATGATGAAATATATTTAGAAAATAATCAAGTGATAGGTGATGATGAAGAGTTAGAGGATGAGGATGAAAATGAGGACGAGGACAAGGATGAGGATGATTAGTTTTTTAATTTATTGTTATGTGATGTGAGTTTATCGAAAAATTCATTGTTGATGTACTATATATATCATTAATTTCAAACACAATTAAACTTCCAAGAATGGTGGCTTTAACTTGTAGATCGGCAATTTTCATGCTACTCAATTATATTGGGTAGTGCTACCTAATTTGATTTATCCATAGTCAAACATGTACATAATGACGATGTAAAATCATCAATGTATAATTCAAAAACTTATAGTTTAATTACTTGATTTAGGAAAATATTATTATAAAATCATCAATGCATAATTCAATAATTTATAGTAAAAAATGAGTAATATATTTATGCGAATGGTATGAATGACCTCTATAGCATTTTTTTGTATTTTCTATATATAATTAGCACAATGAGTAAATTTAAGATATTTATATCTACTGTAAAGATAGATACACCTTTTTAAATTTAGATAATTATATCTAGTAATTATTCAGTTTTTTGATAAAAAGTTATAACATCAATAAAAAAAAACTAATTTACCTAAATATTTGGCAAATGACAAGTTTTAAGCCCCCTTATGGTCCTCCCCCCCACCCCAATTTATAGCAATATCATCTCAAATTTGCCCATATTTGCATGTACTATATTGATTGCAATCTTTATGATTGGTTTTACATTTATGATGGTGATTTATTTGATGTTATTTATCTATAATAATTTACATAATTGATATTTGTCATAGATATCGAGTAATAGAAAAGGAAAAGGTAAGTCTGTTTCATCTAATACTGGATCGGAGTCATCTATCCCTCCACATACTTATCCAGGTGTGATACCGGGTAGTTATCTATTAAATGCATCACCCACTCCATCATCTATGCCATCTGCATTGGCATCTACATATAAAGGGAGTACAAATGTCACTCAGAGGATATTTATTCGGTCTTGAGAGAGAGAGTAATATTTTTTAATCTGTTTAATTATAGTAATTTATAATGTTATGTATACTACTAATTTATGTTTTATTATTTTAATATATGCTATAAAAATATCTTTGTGAAACAGGTTCTTCAAGGAGTTGACATGTGCCCAGGAAATAAGTACTATTATTAAAAGGTACTTACAACAAGCTTGGAGATAATGGAAAAAAATTCCAGATAGAGTTAGAACAATGCGGTTTGGGGAGTTTGAGGTAATAATTATTTTAAGTATCAATTTTTTTTCTTAAGCACATTTCAAAATGGAAGAGTTCTCTAAATGTTTTAAATTCGTTTATGTGCCTCAGAAAAAAATTACATGATATGAACATGAGAGTGCATTGATTCGCAAAATATTTGAACACCGTGGCTCGGAGATATTGAAAAATAAATTACATTGAGTAGGTCAATCCCTAAAGAAGCCCATTTGGATGGGAGATGAAGTGTGGGATGGATTGTTTCAAGAATGGGCCAATAATGGATTCAAAAAAAATAAGTACTTAGAATAAAGTGAATCAAGCGTCGAATTGCGGTGGTGTTGGATTTCCACTTCATCAAGGTGGATTTATCTCACACCTATCCCACAAAGATAAATTGATAATTTTTATAAAAAATATTAATATTTAATTTTAATTATAATTGATTCTTGATCAATGTATTTGGATGTAGGAGAAAGAACTTGGACACCTACCTGGACTTGTAGAATCAGTTATGTATACACGTTCTACATTAAATGAAAGAGGTGAACGCATATGGGTCAATGAACATGCACAGAATACTTATGCAAGTAGTATGTTATATAAAAACTAGGAAAATTTAAATATTATAAATTTTATGTTAGAAAGTTTAAATGTAATATATACATTACTTTTTAATGTAGAAAGTTCTAATTTTTATATAAGTTAATCATTCTATGTACTTCATGTGTAGAATACGTTCAACAATCAACTAGAAGAGATTTTTAGTCAAAGTTCATGTGATGGTGTTGATAGTTCTTTAGTGCCCATGTCATCTCAATTTCAGGTGAAAGTTCTAAGTTATTAATATGCATTTTATATTATTTTTTAATTGAATTATTTGATTGTTATTAATTTTTAGTAATATTTTTTATGCAGGTGTAGAAAGATATAGTAGGCGGATCGAAGAAGGGGCGGATTTATGAACTAGCAAGTGAGGCTTCTTTTGTCTTGGGTCACTCGTCTCAAGGACTTCTAAATAATTCACCCTATGAAAGTGAACAAATCAGGACATTGCAAGAAGAAATGGCAACGTTGAAATTGGAATTGATGGTGTGTCGAGAAGAAAATATGATGTTTAAACAAAAATTCATGGATGTGGAGGTGATGATGCGACAGATGTTCATGCAGCAGAATATGCATAACCCATCACCATCATTTCAACCTAATACATCACTATTTTATCCATCTACAAATCTCTCCTTCATGGCATTGGGCGCTCATTTACCTCGACTAGAGATATTTCCTACACCATCCTTATCTAGACCTGCTAATGAACAGCCATGAAAAAACATAGATGCTGAGGATGAGGATGATGATTGACTTTGACTTGTGCATTTGGGTATATATTGTGTTAAGATAATTATACTTTGGTAGTTACATTTTAATACTTTTGTATTATTGAATTTACAAATATTTTGTTTATTTGATGTTATATTTGGGTTTTATGAAAGATTTGTTGTTTTATCATTAGATGGTTATAAATATCATTAAATATGGTGATTTTGAATTTATGAATATATTATGTTTTGATTACAGGTTTTTAATATTTAAAAAATGCTGCAAAAAAAATGAAATATTTTGCAATGGAAAAATTCTTCAAAAATTGCATTTTGCGATGGATTTTTTTGTCTAAAAAAAAATAACAGAAAATTGAACATTTGTGATGAAAAATTCAGTCGCAAAAAATTGAAAATTTGCCACAGAATTTTCCTTCACAAGCTTCGTCGCAAATGATTGCGACCAAAGATTTTGTGATGGATTTTTTCTATCGCAAAATTCATCGCAAATCACCTTTTTTTTAGTAGTGTTTTCTTGTTATACTCTCCAAGTTCGTTCCAACAGCTTTGGGGGAATGAAGCCATTTTCACTATAGCTTCTATGTTTTCTTTTCATGAATGATTTGAGTTAAGTCTCTTTAGTTTCACTTACATAAATTATGTGGACTAATACATGAGTTGCTGTCACTCTATACAACAAGCTCTAGACTTTCCTTCCAGGCCAAAACTAGACCACCATTGTTAATTGCAACAACATTGCCTTTTTTTCTTCTCACCCAAAGATCCATCGATCAACCAATGGCTTGATTTATTCTTTTCATTGTGTCATTGAAGGAAATATAAATCTCATTCTTCTTTGCCATTAGATCTTTCTGAAGGTAGGCACATCTTTCATCATTCTTTCGCACAAGGTCTATCTAAATAAACAATAAAAAGTAAGGAATAAAATACAATTAAGCACAATGTGTGTAACACAATAATCCTAACTCTACAACCACACCCAAATATTATTTTTCCAATCTTAGATAAATAAATGCAATTTATTTCCTTTTTAATAGTGAAATCAGTAATGGCTATAAAAACTAGTATGGTAAAGGACCATTAGCATTGACAAAGAAGAATTCATTCAACAATTTCATGAACTCCAACGTCTTAATCTCATCAAATATATTCAATAAGGGATGCAATATTATGGGATTTACTTTCCTAACATCAAAAATATGAAAACCATAAGTAAATTTGAACGATCTTTTTGAATAAGGAAAAAACTAAATTAAGGGTGTCAATTCGGGTGGATTGGGTTGGGTTGGGTTGAACTAGGGGTATAATATAAAAAAACCAAACTCAAACCCAACCCAACTCAATGCTAAATCAAATAAAGGCTCAACTTTAACTTGACCACAAAAAATCAAGTCAAGTTTGGGTAAACCTAATTTTCAATCAGATCATCCACCAACCTGATAAACCAAACCCGACTTGACCCGACCCTACCCAAACTGATATATATTTTATTTTTCATATTTATAAATTCTAACATTATAATTGAGTAGAATTTTGATCTACCAATAAAATCTATAATTCTACATAATCATAATCATTGAAGTCTAAAAAAGTAAGAAATATAATAACTTTAAAAGTTGTCATATCTATAATTACTCCAAATACGAAAAAAATAATAAATCATTGTTCAATAAATAATTTTGATGACAACCATCAATGCAGAATTAACTACTAAGTAGTAAAAATTAAAGTCAAAAAATAAAAACATCAAATTAAAGTCTAAGACAATTCTGATGACAACCATCAAATCCAAAATCTTCTTTAAACTAATAGCTAGTTTCCTTTATTAATTCATAGCCCAAAATTGCATAAAGAAATATTTTTTTGATGTGTATTCAAGATTTTGAGATTTTTGAAATTTTGGATATAAAATTTTCCTTGGTTTATGTTATTGGATATAATTTTTTTAAATTTAGATTTTATTTTTAATTAGCCAATTATTTTCGAGTTGGGTTAGATTAGATTGGGTTGGGTCAGGTTTATCGGTGATATAGGCGTGCCCAACATGCACAACGGGCCCATGACCTACCTAAGTTATAAGGACCAAAGCTTAAAATCATGCCCAACTAATGATGCCCTATGCCTAAACCGAACTTGTAGGTCGAGTTTCCCAACTTAAAGGCCAACGTGAGCATTAATGACAGTTAATAGTTGCCCCTGCCACCTATCGCATTCATATTAAATACACCTCAACCATTAGTCCATCCACATTTAATGACTTGACGGTGCATCACCTTTGCATTAATGGCGGTATGGATCTCCTCTCCAGCCATTTAGTCTTGGGCCAAGCTCTAGTCTAGGTCAAAAAGACCTAAGATTCCCTTACTCATAGGAACAACACCTAAGTATCCTAAGGAGAAACCTGTCTTTTATCCTTAAGTGAACATTATAAAAACCCTCTCCCTCAAAAACAAGGGTAAGCTTTCATACTCTCTTTGGACTATTACTCTGTCAAATTACTCCCAGGTCAATATATTGACCTAAGCATTAGAGGGTCTTAGCCGAGGACCTTCTTGACTAGCCTGACATTTGTTCCGTGATTGTAGGATCTGATGCTGCAAAGAGCTTGATGGTCCGGAAGTCCAGTGGATTGAGATGATATTG
>JACGDI010005294.1:38523-54064 GCA_014898725.1 Jacaranda copaia
TGGGTTGAATCCTCTGATCTTGGGCCTGTTGGGCCTGCTGGATTATACCATTTCTCGTTGGGCCTCATGAGCTCTCTGATTTGTAAAAGGAGCCTATAGGGCCTGTTGGGCTATCCCATATCAGGATCCAACTCACACTTTTAGATTTCATTTTTTCTGTTGATCTATTAAGTCAGTTTCCTTCAAGTCGAGATCTAAGAGTCTAATTTGCAAGAAAACCCATCATCATTCTGCACTGTCCATGGGAAATCTTTGGAACTTACAGTCAAAAATGGTCAACACCAGGCGAACCGCATCTGAGAGATAGAGTAACCTAGGTCACCACCACCACCACCACAAAACTAGCCTAACCTGCAAGCAAAAGGTCTCAGTTCTCAATTGGAGCAAGTAGTCACGCTGACCATCCTTCAGCTAATGCAAATTATTAGTGATCAAGTTTCTACCTAACTTTTTACTCAGTTATCGGCCGCATTTTAGTGATATGATAATCAACCAGCTATGGCTGCTAGTGCTACGCCACTCCCCTTGCACCAGAATAACGACCAACAAAGGATGACAAAACTAGAAATAAAACTCGCCCTCAACCTAATAGATGCGATTTGAGTCCTAGGCTATTCCCCCATGATGAACTATGCTACCAACCTTTCAAAGAGGTGGTAGATTCGACAAAATATTTCGTTCGACCTAATCGAGCCTAGTAGTGTAAATGGATCTCACACTACAGATCTCACCTTAGTTGAGACCTATCTAAAGCTGACAAGGACAAATTGGGAGAAGTCTTTAGTAGGTTCAACAACTTAATAGGAGACTAGGAAAAGTTTCAAGGAAAAACGTGGAACGAGCACAATCTAATAATGCCCCTAGATTTCAACGGGAGAGGGAATCTCTCTTTATTCAAGGAAATCATTAATGAGCACATTATAGTCGATGCAAAAGTCCCCACCGAATTACCTAGATATGATGGATTGATTGACCCAAGTGAACATCTCTTGCAATTTGAGCACATGATGTAGTTGTATAACTATAGTGATTACATACACGCGAAGATGTTGGCCACCACCCTTTAGGGGATAGTGTTGGAATGGTTTGTCAAACTTGAGTCTGCTTTTATATTTTCTTATGATCAACCCTATGAAAAATTTCTCTACCAATTCAATAGTAGCTCCCACACACTCACCTCCACACGATAAAGCAAAATAAGGATAGCTCCTTGAGGGATTTTTTTCTCTAGATTCAACACTGAAGTTTTAAAAATTGACAACGATCAAATTGAGTTTTTGATTGATGTTCTGTTTTTTAGGGTTAAGGCATAAGAAATGTGCTAATGCTCTAGTCAGGGAGCGGCAACGAACAATGGAGGAACTACTTGACCACGCAGAGAGATATATGACGCAAGAGAAAATGAATAAGATGGAATTTTGGGGAGAATCAGACAAGAAGAAGGGTAAGGAGAAAGATGACAGATACCAAAAAGAGGGTCATCAATCTCCAATAAAGCGTTTTCACAACTATGCCTTACTTAACATGCCTAGAAAAGAGGTCTTGTTCGCTATACAACATGACAACCTCCTAAAAAGACTAAAGAAACTCAATGAGATAGAGTCTATGAAAAAGTCTAAAAAATATTTCCATTTTCATCGATAGAAGGGGCATGATACAAAAGATTATTTCAACCTCCAAGATGAAATTGAGCACCTCATCAAATAGGGCCGTATCATAATACGGATCCATCTTTCAAATTGATGAGACAGAAGACAAGAACATTCAATACAGAGAGGACTCAGATTTTGAGGAGGAGCTCAACAAGCTACTAGAGGAAGGCTACATAGTTGAAATCTAATATCTTAGTTGGTTATGTAATGTAGTCCTGGTCCCCAAAAATGAAGCCAGATGAAAAATGTGTAATGATTTCCATGATCTTAATAAAGTATGTCCTAAAGACTCGTATACCATACCTCGTATAAATTTGTTAGTAGATTCAACTATAGGATGCGACCTCTTGAGCATGATGGATGCTTTCTAGGGCATTATCAAACTTTCATGGCATTTGAAAATAGAGATAAAGCTTCTTTTATGGTCCCAAATGGTGTGTATTATTTCGTAGTCATGCCAATTGGATTAAAAAATATTGACACAACATACCAAAGTTTGATCAACTTCATGTTTAAAAATGAAATAGGCAAGTTTATGGAAATTTATGTGAATGATATGATGGTTAAAATAGAAAGGGAATCAGACCATTTGGTTGACTCGACCACACATTTTCGATCCTAAGGGCCTTTGGTATGAAACTTAATCTAAACAAATGTACATTCAAAGTGAGAGGCGGAAAGTTCTTAGGTTACATAGTCAGCTAAAGAGGCATAGAAGCTAACCCCCAGAAAATTGAAATAATCCAAGATATTATGCCATTGAAGACAGTAAGAGATATCTAGAGACTGGTCGGAAGGATTATTTCTCTAGGACAATTTATAGCCCAACTAGCAGACAAGAGTTTGTTATTCTTTCAAGTCCTCAAGAAAGCCAGAAAGTCTCGATGGATAGAAAGGTACAACCAGGCATTGATCAAACTTAAATAATATTTAAGTGAGCCACTATTACTTGTGAAGCTTACGATGGGAGAAATATTGAACTTGTACTTAGCAGTCTTCGAGGCAACAGTTAGTTCAGTCTTGATATCTACCCGACAAGGTCTATATAAACCAATGTGTTACAGTAGTAAAGTCTTACAAGGTCCTGAGCATAACTACTTGGAAATTGAGAAGTTTGCCCTTGTACTGATCACAACAACATGAAAGTTGAGACCCTATTTCTTCCCACACACTATCATTATTTTGACAAACCAACCATTGAAACAAGTCCTCGCTAAGCCCAATACATCGAAAAGGTTAACCAAGTGGGCTATTGAGTTGAGAGAATTTGACCTCAAGTTTCAACCTCGCACAGCTATAAAGGTCCAAGTGCTAGCTGATTTGTGCTAGAGCATGTTGACCTATCCCCAAAAGTTGAGCAGGAACAGCAAGTCTAGTCTTTACACATAGATGGATCAGCCACAAATATAAGGAGCAAAACAAGTATTTCCCTGTGCTCCTCTCACGCGGAGGAATATAACTTCATAATCAAGTTAAATTACCTAATCACAAACAATGAGGTGGAATACGAAGTTCTCATTATCGAGATGAAAATAGCTCTTAGTAGGGGGATTAAGCAACTAGTGGCTATCACTAACTCATAGCTAGTTGTGGATAAGTTTGGGGAAACTTTGAAGCAAAAGAGACGAGCATAAATGCCTATTTGACAGAGATCAAGCAACTTGGGCAACAGTTTAAGAAGTTCACACTTAATCAACTACCCAGGTTGGAGAATGAAAAGGTAGACGCACTTTTAAAGTTCACTAGCTCAACAAAGGGCACCAAAGAAAGGACTATCACCTTTTTAGTCTCATATAGATGCGCCATTGATAACCCCTAGCAGAACTAAATCTTTGTGGTTGATACTGTGGGCCATAATTAGATTGATGAGCTCAAGTTTTATCTCAAGGAAGGCAAGACACTATCAGATAAGGCTAAAGCCAGCAAGTTGAGAGTGCACTCAGCCAAATTCGCTTTGGATAAGTTTGACTAATTATATAAGAGGTCTATTTCAGGACTTGCATTGAAGTGTCTTACATCTAATTAGGGCCAGGAAGTCTAACAAGAAATTCATATAAGCATTTGCAAAAATCATTCGAGGGTTGATCATTAGCTCACAAAATCATTAGAAGTGGATTTTTCTAGCCAACTTTGCATAAGGATGTCGTTGAATTTGCTTGAAGGTTCCTATCATGTTAAGTTCATGCTAACATTCCTCATCAACTAGCTACAACCCTTGTCTTAGTATAGATCACTTGGTTGTTCGATAGTGGGGGGTCGATATAATAGGATCTTTCCCAAAAACTACTAGCTAGTGGAATTACATAATTATAGCAATTGAAGATTTCACCAAATGGTTTGAAGCTAAAGCTGTGCCCAAAATACAGATGCTACAATGCAGAGCTTTTTATGGAAGAATATCATTTGTTGTTTTAGCTTACCCAAAGTTCTCATATCTGACAATGGCACCCAATTTCAAAGCAAGTGGACCAGAGAATGGTGTGAAAATCTTGACATTTGGCAACATTTTACTTCGGTGGGAAATCCACAAGCAAACGGCTAAACCGAGGTTACTAACAGAATTGTTCTTGACCATATCAAAACTCGTTTAGAAGGTTGTAATGCTAGTTGGGGGGATGATTTACCTAGAGTCCTCTGAGCTACCCCAAGAATTGCCACTAGATAGATAGAGCCTTTATAGCCTAGTTTATAGTTCAAAAGCAGTTTTCTTTACAGAATTGATTCAACATATAGCCTAAGTTATATAATACAACCTGATTAGAAACTAAGTTGAAAGAGAACTCAATCCAGAAAATATTAACGAACTTCGACAACAGGCTTTCACAAATATGCAAAGTTATAGGTTGATCATGGCCAAACATTACGATAAAGGTGTTAAGGCTAGATGTTTTAAGATCAGAGATCTTGTTCTCAAAAAGATCGAAATCTCTAAAAATGTTGGCAAATTCGACTTTAAATGGGAAGCTCCATAATTCATAGTCAAAGTAACAAAACATAACTCCTATCAACTAGCTAATCTGGCTGGTAACAAGCTACCAAGACCATGGAATGCAATTAACCTTAAGAAGTTTTATGTGTAGACTGCATTGTACATAAAACATATATTCTAATAAATACCATTTCATGACCTTGTAGTCGCATGATCAATGTTGTATATCATTCAACTACTAACAATGATCAAGTCAATCCCACAATCGCATGATCAATGTTGTATATCATTCAATTACTAAATAATAATCGAGTCGACCTTGCAGTCGCATGATCAATGTTGTACATCATTCAATTATCAAACAACAATCGAGGTGACCTCACAGTCATATGATTAAAGATGGTATAATCCAATTATTAAAGGGTGGTTAGATCAACCCCATAGTCATATAATCGAAAACCTAATGTTGATCTAGAAGTTGATGCAATTTTTGAATAAGCTTGGGAGTCCGAAAATTAAAGCATTAATAGAAAAAAAGCAATAAGCTTTATGAAAGATGCAAAATTTACACCAAAGCCCATAAGGCTAGAGTACTATTCAAAAGCTCCATGGGGAATATATCTTTCTGGAAAAAAAAAACGAAACAACGCAAAATTTACATAAAGTATGATATCATCTAGCTCGACCCCATACCTTCTCTTTGTCAAGCCCTAACCTCCTCAGTCACATCATCCACAGCTTTCAGTAGCTCCTCAGTTAAGTCGAGGCCTACATCTAACAGTGGCCCCTCAACCTCTTGTTCACAGTTGGACGGGGCCGCTCCAGCAAGTTGCTAAAGTTTAACATCCTTAGTCAAGAATATTCGATCTCTTTTGGGGAAGAAGCTTGCCACATTCACTTCATTGTTTTTTATGTCCAAAGTAAACTCCGCCGCGAATCCAAACTCATCTCCCATCGTAATGACCCGTGGGAGAGGAGCAACAACAATGGCATCATTCTCCTCAAGAAGGGCATTTTCGTCGAAGACTTCGAGGAGTTCATTTTGTCACATGGAGTTGCATCTTATCTTTTGCCCAGAACTCATACCCTGTGAACTCAAGCAATTTCAATGCATGGTTGAATGCTTCTTTTGCATAATCCATGCTAAATGTCACGCTTGCATTCGTAAAGGCCAACAAAAGCATGAATTATTGCACTGCCTCTTTTCAGATCCCAGGTAGCATCTTAAAAAATTCAGACCGAGCATAGCATAGCTCGATTTCGTAACAATGCACTCAACCTAATTTAGAAGCCTCCTAAATTAAGTTGATCATTTTCTTGAGCTGCTTCTCTACTCGACTTTTGCCTTCGATAGCAGCCAGTAGCTCGACATCCTTCTCCTCTAGCTGCTTGGTCAATTCCGCCACCCTCAGCTCCAATGACTAGACCTTGGTTTTGACCAAGTCATTTGCTCCTTCTCTAATTCTACACACTTCTCCACCAACCTGACACAATTGGTTTCACATAGCTCATAGCGATGGTGGAGATTATATCCCTACTGCCCGACCTGCAGAAGTCAAATAAGCCAGGATTGCACTAGCTAAAATCTTGCATAACACAAAAATTAAATTTGATGCCAGCTTTACCATATTAGCATGATAGGCGAAAGCCTTCAAAGCAGACAATTGATCGTGGTTGAACATTTTGACCTAGTCCTTCTGGAAAAGACCAGCTGTCAAAACTGCTAAAGGTGTCACTGATGTTGCCCTTGTGCTCATCATCATTGTCGTGTTCAACACCCGTACTTTTTTCAAAAACATCAAACCCAAACTTAATATTTTTCAGGTGAGTCATGGTGGGATTATCATATTGGATTTGATTTTGACACCCTTAAAACTAATTCCAACTATTTATGGATAAACTCCAGCAAATTTTTAAAAGAAATATTTATATTAATCTTGCAGCAAAAATTATCACAATAAAAAAGTTATAAAATCACCAAGAGTTAACATAATATTCTCGAAAACTAAAATTAATGAAGTAATTAATGATCAAAAGATGATAAGGCCCTGTGATTGTATAATACACACACACACACACACACACACACACACACACACATATATATATATATATATTATGTTGATAGATTAAAAGCCTCTTTACTATATTTGTATGGTCTTTGACTCCTAATCAACTTCTCCATGTGCGTCTTTTTCTCTCTTTTTCTCCTCTCTCTCAAATTCTTTCCCATTCCATCCATCCCTCTTCCATCAAAACTGGGAGTCTTCCCCTTTGGATTCTTTCTTATCACATATTTTCTTCTCTCTCAAAATATGATAAACCAAACATTTGATTCAAGAGACCAACTCTCTTCAGAAACCAATAATCCAATCACGAAGATAAGCACAAAACCTCTTCTGTAATCTCTTTCATTATCACCATTAAAATCTCTTTTCTCTTCATCAGAACTCTACAGGAAAATAATTAGAACAAAAATCAACTTTTTCTGTTCATGAAAAGGTTGAATATGTCTGTACATTAGATTAGATGTCAATTTCGAATTCACCTGCCAATCCAACGAAATTCAAGATGGTCGACAGGCTTCCGTATAATCACCGTAGATGGCATAACTATTCAGCTCTGAAAATCATCCTCTGGTCCTCCATTTTCGTCGCCTTGATCCTCTTCCTGATCTTCCATTCGCCGCCGCCTGATATCTCCTCCAAGCGCCGCCCAGCGGCGACATGGGGCGGCCTGAATTGGGAGAAGCGCGTCCAGATATCTGCCCAACCACGCTCTCGATCGCCTTCCCACTCCGGCGGCCCCGGCCATCTCTCCGTCCTCGTAACGGGAGCCGCCGGATTCGTCGGCAGCCACGTCTCCGCTGCGCTGAAGCGCCGCGGAGACGGCGTCGTGGGCCTCGACAATTTCAACAGCTACTACGATCCTTCGCTAAAACGGGCCCGTCAGAAACTCCTGGAGGACGCCGGAATCTTTATAGTCGAAGGAGATATAAACGACGCCGATCTTCTGAACAAGCTTTTCGACATTGTCGCCTTCACACACGTAATGCATTTAGCCGCTCAGGCCGGCGTTCGTTATGCTATGAAGAATCCCGCCTCTTACGTCCACAGCAATATCGCCGGCCTTGTGAGCGTTTTCGAGGCCTGCAAATCCGCAAATCCTCAGCCGGCAATCATCTGGGCTTCGTCTAGCTCAGTCTATGGACTCAATTCTAAGATTCCCTTCTCAGAAAAAGATCAAACTGATAGACCGGCAAGCCTATACGCCGCCACAAAGAAGGCCGGTGAAGAAATGGCTCATACATACAACCATATATACGGCCTCTCCATCACCGGCCTGAGATTTTTCACCGTTTATGGACCCTGGGGCCGGCCTGACATGGCGTACTTCTTCTTCACAAGGGATATTCTTAAAGGGAAGCCGATTAAGATATTTGAAGGCCCTGATCATGCCACTGTGGCCAGAGATTTCACCTACATTGATGATATTGTGGAGGGCTGCCTGGCTGCATTAGATACTGCACAAAAAAGCACTGGAAGTGGAGGGAAGAAGAAGGGTCCGGCGCAATTACGGGTTTTCAATCTTGGTAATACTTCGCCTGTTCCTGTTAGCAAGCTTGTCAGCATATTGGAGAAGCTGTTGAAGGTGAAAGCCAAGAGAAATGTGCTGCCAATGCCAAGAAATGGGGATGTTCTTTTTACTCATGCTAGTATTAGTTATGCGAAGAAGGAGCTGAATTATAAGCCCACGACGGATTTGCAGAAGGGGCTGAAGCAATTTGTGGATTGGTATCTGAGTTACTATTCTAGAAGTGGGAACAAGAAGAGCTCTTGATGATCTTTGCAGGTGAATTTTTTCCATGAATAGTTCTAATCCCATTTGATTTTATGAGTAAGCTATAGTTTTCCTCTTGATGATATTTTGTGGGCTTATGAGTTGGTGGAAGAAGAAGAGCTTTCAGGTGTTTCCATTTGACAGAGGAAAAGAGAAAATCCTGAAAGGGATTTTGTGGTGGGATTTTGTTTTCTCTTAATTAGGTATGTTTCTGGCTAAATTCGAAAGGAAAATGTACATACTTTTGTGACTTCTTTTGGCTGCATATATTTCATTAATTTTCACTTTCATTGCTAGTTGAGATCTTGATGTTGATTGTTTTGGATTGTATATTTCCAATGTTACTTTTATATTTTGTTCTATTTAATAAATATACGTCAAATTTATGTAATTTATTTAATGAGTATATATAAGTGTATGTGATTTACAATTAAATATTATTTCAAGAAAATATTCAATACATCTTAACATATATAAGAGGAACGAAATATTGATACAAAATATGTGCGTCTATATATTTAAAATGAATAGAAGATGTTTATAGTTTTCAATCACATATTTTTTAAAAAATATTTAATATATGTGATGTGTATAAGTGAACGAAATAATAAATAAAGTACATTTAAACTGAATAATGTTTTGATGAGGAAGGCTAATAGATTGAGTCCATGAGTGCTTTGAATGGACTTAAATTCGACTAAAAACATTAAAAGAATATGACATTTAAATTATGCTACTTCAAGTGCATCATTAATTGGTTAGTTCATTTACTTGGAATATATAAAGTGAGGTCACCTCATCCAATGCGTACATTGTATCAGATATCAAGTACATTATAATTGTCTATATTCATTTTTAGAAAAATGCGAATTTAATTTCGTAACTTAATTTCACTGACAAAATAAAATTTTAAATATTCAAGTTTTATAATAAATACATTATCTATTGAAAATTGATAATTTAAGAATACATTGTGCTCAAATTTTATTTTCCTTCAATTCAATCCCATGTGGCATTCTACTGAGCGCCATGTATTGTCTTATCAGCAAACTCTCCTACCACCTGTCTACATGACCGTTAACATGGCATATACACTTGCCACCTCAAAAATCCTACTGGTCATCTTTCCCTTCATCCTTCATTCATTTCATAATTAAAATTTAGTTTTATAGTTGAAACTTTTTTGGCAAGAACAATTTTAGTTCTTTATTTATTTATTTTTGAAGTCCAGAAACAGTGTATAACGGTGGTTAAGCCTTTGCTAAAAAGTAGGATGCAAGGCGAATTGCCTTTGAAATCATATGAGGAGATCAAGTAAAAGAAGTGCGTTTTCTACGAGCCAAACCATACTTAAATTATGTGTTATGCACGAATAATAAATAACGAAATAGTAAATATATTTTTAAAAATATACATTAAAAAAAATAGAAGAAGAAGAAGAATTGATTAATACCGAACACACAGTAGCAGATAATAATTCTTGGAAAAAAAAATTAAAATTCCCTTTAACATGACAGAAACTCTCAAAAGGGAAACAAAAATATAATAAAAGAGCATAATCATTATTCATGATACGTATTTCACAAAAGAACAAATAGACTTTTGGGGAGTTGAGAATTTGACTGACTTAATTAACAAAAATAGATCCACTAAATATTACTTGACGAGGAAGAAAAATAGAAAATTTTTAAAAAATAATTAATAATATAGCGATAATTGAGAATAACATGACCATGATAGGTGTAAAAGACCAGAATAAGTACTGCATCATGAAAAAGGAAATATATTCGATAATAAATTAAATAAAAAATATCAAAATATGTATGTATAAATATATATATATATATATAATTTAAAAGGCATATTTAGTTAAATATCCCACTTTATTTTTATTTTCTTATTTCTTTTATTTATTTTTTTAAATTTTATCATTTAAATTTTTTTTTGTGTAATTTATAAACTTAGAGTTAGCAATTTTTCATATTCCACAACTTATGTAAATACAAATTATCTTCAAACATAATATTTTTAAATTAAAATATTCATATTGTTTTATTTAATTAGTAATTGATTTTGTTTCTTTAAATACTAAAAATAATTATGATTCATTTTTAATCACATAAAGTAAGATAAATATTATTATAAAATAAGTTATTTTAATATTATTTTTTTTATGTATCGTATCGGGCACATGTCAATATAATAAAAATGCAAAAAAAATAAAAAATAAATAATTAATCAACGGGACTGTACATAATGATACCGTAAGAAGTAAAGGAAATCGTCCAAAATGTAAGAAAATTGTTTTTTTTTTAAAAAAAAAAAGCATTACAAATAATAAAATATTATTATTTCAACAAAATAATGTATTTGTGCAATGGCTTGTAGCCCAAATAGCATCAAACTTCCCTATTATGTGGGAAGTCTTCTGTTCGACTTAAAATAAATGCATTGTGCATTGTGTGTAATTGCCCATTGTGCATTTTATGTCCATAGCACATGAATTGCAAAATACGTTCATTACAAGTCAAACACAAAATTTCTTATTTAACAGGGGAGATGGATGCCACTTAGACTATTATCTACTAGACTTAACTAAATAAAAAAATTATAATAATTACTAATTGAATAAAAAAAAGTATTCTAGTTATAATTTTCATATAATTGAAAATAGTGAAAATATTATAAAAAGGACAATAATTGAAAAGATGGAAAATGATAAATAATATTGACAACGTAAAACACCATGCATAATAGAAATTCAATTCAAATAAAATATGAAATTACTGTAAACTATTTAAAAAGGCAAACGTTATATAAATGTTAAAATTGGTTAATATATGAGGGAAAATTATGTTTAATATTTGGTTTTTACTATCCCAACATTCTTATTTGGAGTATTTAAACATAAGAAAAAGGTAAGAAATATCCAAATTCATGATTATGGTATCATTAAATTTAATTTATCAAAATTTTAATTATAAAAATTATGATTTTCATTTATCAATATTAAGAAACGAAAAATGGCACGACTTATGATTTTCATTTATCCACAAATCACTGTTTTTTTTTCATCCATGTTGCATTTATAATCACGTTTTACAAGTTTCTTCCTTTAGTTGAACTAGCGTTAATGCACGGCGGATATGTGGGAATATAATAAAAATAAGAAGCAACATTATTCAAATGACTTTAAAATAATTGTTATAATAAAAAAATAATAATTAGTTATCACTAATTCTAAACTCATTTGTACATCTTTGAAAAAAAATAACATAAATAAAAATATAAAAAATAATTTAAATAGGAGAAATTATACCTACGGGAAAAAATTGAAAAAAATAGAAAAATGTATAATTATATATAGCTTATATGGAACTATTATGTAGTAGTAGTGATGGAAGGGGAAGGATGGGGTTGTAGTTATTTATATAAACCTGGGAATTTAGAAAATAATAATATAGACATTCTAGGAAAGACACTTAAAAACATACCACGAATGGAATAGACTCTTTATTACAAGTATAAATGATAAGAAATAACCAAACTAAGTTATTATAAATAGGAGAAATACTATTTTGGGAGAATGCGTTTTGGAAGTGAGGTTGTGGAATGTGAAATTTGTGTTGAGAAATATGGTGTATATTTATTTATGTTCTAGAAATAATTAAAAAAAAATTTTGGAGAATTTTGATATGTTTGTTTATATTTTAAGAGGAAATAAATTTTACTATAACAATTAAATCAATGCCTTTTTATTTAATTTTGATGGTGTAAATGAATTTTAATAATATTTTTTATGATGATGATGATGATAAAATATTATGATATGTAAATATATGTATATGTGATTATTGATAATGATTATGATGTAATTTTAAAATTATTGATCGAATGGTGTTGAAGTTTAATATATTAGAATAATATATATGATATATATTATTATATATATATATATATATATATATATAGACGGGGAAGAGAGAGTGAGAGGGAAATTGAGATGGCAAATTTTGTCAAAATCTGCCATCCCAAGTGGTATATATTTGGTCAATAGTATAAGGAGATTTTGGTAAATGTATTTCATGGATGTTTTATTCATTTGTTGAGTACCGTTTTGAAAAAAATAGGGCAGCATATTTGGTTACAATCGGTGAATTTATTCCGCCAGATTGTAACCAAACATAGCTTAAAAAAATCTCTTTAGTCAAGAAAATTTCCACATATTAAAAGATTGAAACAATTTACCAATAAATTAAATCATTTTCTTTTATACCGCAGAAAAATTAAAAATAAATTGCATCAACACAAAAAATAAAATTGTGATTCTACAAGTATTTAAATGAGACAAATAAGCATCCCACTAAGATATAATCCAAAACAAACTACCAACAAGAAATTTGTGTAATTAAAAAGTTTATAATTTTAAATATTGAGAAACTATTTCTCGAAGCATGAAGAATCTTTGACGAGTATATGTGTGATTTATTTTTATTTAAAAAAATTAAATACTCCGCAACCTTTTTCCGGAGAGTTTCATATACAACATTTTGTTGAAAAATAGGACCTTATAGTAAAGTTAACAGAAAAGCAACTCTTCCCGTCCTGTGAAGGATGTTCATGCTAATACCAAAGCGTATGAAATGGCAAGCAATGACTCCACCATGGTAGGCCAAGAGTGATGTTCAGCTAAATGAGGGATCACACGCGACCAATGGACAATCATATAAATAGAAAGCTTGTTTTCCAACATCCAAAAGTGATTGCATTCAAATCAACAAATACACATTTTCTCTTGAAGTCTTCCACGACCAAAATTGTAAATAGTTAAAAATAACTCCTATAACAACCTGCCGAGGTCCTCAGCTCAATGTTTGAGGCTCCAAGTAACACATGCAGAAATATAAATTAGGTCTAAGAATCTGCTATGGTGACCTCAACCTCTACACCAGGTTCTATTGTAATTGAAGTGATTTGCTTGACAACATCAGGGGAGCTGAAAAGGTCAATCACCCGTTTATGAACCCGGAGCTCAAATCTGTCCCAGGTGTTGGTGCCTAAGGAACAAATTAGAGAAAGGTAAAGACTTCATATAAATATATCAATAGCTCCAAACAAATGAGATATTCATTCATCAGCCTATTGATGGCAATTCAAAAACAGCACCACTGCACATAAAAATGTTTCAAAGATTCTAATGAAAGAAATTCAGAGCATTGAGATGCAATCTCCCTATAAAGCCAATAGACTTGTAATATGAAGACAGATAATGGTTTTAAACCAAGAATATAGCTTTGAACAAAATGTGAAAAACTATGCAATTTGTTTTCTAAATGACAACTTTACCTTTTAAAAGACACTTAAATGGAATTTATGTTCAAATTTCTATAGAAGAAAAAATTGGGGAAAAAAAAAAGACGGGCATTTACCTAAAAAATTAGGTAAACAAGCATAATCACCTTTAGAGACAACTCCCTAGAAATGTTAGAAAACTTCGGTCATCCAAGCCATGATGCAGTAAAGACCACAAACTTCATAACAAATGCACTGCTCCTAGAAGATAAACACATATTGAAGCCATGGCTACAGCATACAGAGGACTCACTTCAACCAAACATATCTGCAACAGTTTTAACTAAAGAATTCACCAGAAACATCACAGATTCTACTCTCTATAACCAAGAAACAACACCAAATCCTATAAAAATGAACACAAACAAATACTTAATAGTAAAGAGGATAAGCTCAATTAGATAACAGTGCCTCATCACTTCTAAATCAATTTAAATTAACTGTACACAGAACCTCATATCAGACTCTGATAGACAAAAAATTATGCCATATAAAATCAACAAAATTTGTGGCAGAATTCTTACCTTCGCCACAAGGAGACTTCCTAGTGGTGATGTGGAGAACCTTAGTAGGCATTCTCACAGGTCCCTTGACCCTGAGCCTTTTGTCCTTGGCACCTCGTACCAAGTCAGCACATACTGTAAACAAAACTCAGGTCAAGAGAGCCTCATACCAATACAAAGAAGAAAATATCAAGATTACTCAAAACCATTTAAATAAGAACACTAAGAAAGTGTGATAAATTGCTGCACATCTGATCAATATGAAACCCAAGATGAAAGCCAATAAATTTTGCATTCCCTAGGCACTGAAACAGGACAGCGCAATACTCCAACAAAATTGTCCATGGGCTATCATACATATACAATTTTAAATACTGCCTCTAGAGTAAACTCAACTAACTGGTTTCCTTTTCCTATTGTTGGTGAAGTTACATAAGAAAGGTATGGAAAAGAAAAAATCTAGTCACCTCTTAATTACTAAGAAAATATAATGATATGGTAAGATTATACAATAATACAGATATAGTAAAAATTGAAGGGAAAAAAAGGACAATATGCAGCTGAAAATGGAAAACCAAAAGATAGCATATCTGTGTATACATGCACCAAGGGCACAAAGCAGTCAATAAAAGAACAGACGCAGCAAGACTGATCAGTGCAGATACCATAGCTCACTTGGTATGCTCTATTACTATACTAACTCATTCAGATGCATACCAGTAAAGCATAATTAGGAATGGGAGATTGCACCATAATAGGTACAGTAAGTAGACCTTATACCACTCTCAATTATTCGAAAGAAGTGAAACAAAAGAAAATCACTAAATATAATCAAAGGCATACAGTATAATAACGACAGAGAACATAACAATATATTCTCAATCATTCAAAATGGAAACAGAATGAAATTTATCAAAATAGACAAGCACACAAGGAATACTCAAAGTGAAAGACTAATTACATAAAGAAAACTCTCAATATAGCTCAATCAAAAGCCCAAAATACTTTAGATTAAAAGAGCACACCTTTCTCCAAATTCTTCACGTTCTTCGAAGAAAGGGTGATGCGAATCTTGTGAATCTGCTCTTGGGCCTCCTCTAACCCAGGCTTCGTCGGCTTCATCGCTGCATACGCCATTTCTTTTTCCCTAAAAGAAAAAACACACAGAAAAATACTTACTTCTTCTATTTTATGCAAAAGGGAATCAACATATTTGCATATCTGAATATATCTCAACTTTCTGAAAAAGATTTGTACCGGAGGAG
>JACGDI010005294.1:54164-75070 GCA_014898725.1 Jacaranda copaia
CCTACTTTTATATATAATATTAATAAAATTTTTAAAATAAAATTTATAAATTATATTAACATAATATTTATATTAATATCTATATTATGCTATTAATATTGAGTCTTTAGCCTAAAAAATAAAAGAGATATTGATAAAATGTTAAATATAATAATGCATAGTTCATTTATGCATTAATATAATATGAAATAGGGATTTAGTTTGGACTAACATATAATAAAAAGTTGTTAAAAATTCAAATATAACGTAAATTTACTTTATAAGTATAATAATTTTATACAAGACAAAAAATATTAAATTAGGTTGAATTTTTTTATCAAGTTTTAAATATCCATCGAATTTGAATATAATACTAATTAATAAAGATACTAGAAAATATTGGATTGGATTCGAATATGACTTTTGATAATTAAACTCGAATTCAAATATAATTGATCCGATTCAAATTCAATCCATTGAGAACCTTAAATGAGTCACCTGGAAATTTTAGATGAACATGGGTGATCTTGTTTACTTTAGCTTATTAGGTAAAATATATTATTTTATCCATCATAATATTATACATATTTTGAATGATGAAGATTTATTACTATAATTTTGGCATGGTAAAAAAACGATTTCATCCATAATTTAATCCCAAATATCAATCACTAATAAAATTGAAAGGTTTAAATTATCCATACAATCTTAAAATAAAATACACGTCTAGTCAATACAACATCATTTGATATTTTCAATTTCCATATAAAATAAGCTCTATGTAATTCTAGTAATTAAATAAAATTTAAGTTAATGGATAATTATTAATAAAACGGCTATGTAAATATGAAACTTTAATATCTTAAATTTTAATTCCAAATATTATATCATTGCTTTTAATTTGTATGCATATAATATAGCATATTGCTATTGTAAAATATACAACTTGAACTGATTAATACATATTTTTCAAATCTAATTTTCCAACTTAAATTCCCCGTATGCTTGCAAATCCATTTTTATGGAACAATGTATAAAAATATGTATTATATTTATCTTTTCACATATGTATGTTGAATTCAAGTTCAAGTTTGATTGTGGCTCAATGTTTGATAAACTCATCAAACTCAATTTTGAGATTATCGAACTCAAATTTGAACCTAAAATGAAGAACTCAAGGAGTTTGAGCTCAAATATAAAAATTGTTGGCTGGTTCATCTCTAACTTAAATCGTTTATAGCTATTTTTTCTATTATCATATTTCTTTCTACCCCAACATTTATTACTTTTTAAAGTGAAAGCTTAAGAATTTTAAAGTAACTACCACTTAAAATTGATCAAGAAAACCAATTTCTTATGTGCATATATATATAAATATATATATATATATATATCTCACAGTTATGGTAGTACCGACTCACACTCCACTGATTGCTTGTAAATTTACTATATATGCATTTTGTTAACAATTTCCATAGCCACGTGAATTTACCATTGTTAAATATTACTCGAATAAATTAAAATAATTATAATTCAAAGACACTATACTTATTAAATTTGAAAATTTTCCTTTTTCCCCATCAATAATCTAGTGATTAAACCTTGGGGCGTTTGATAGGGGTTATTACATAAGATTGCCACTAGCAATTGAGGCTAATCCAGGTGCCAAAGTCAAAGGTGAGTTGCACAAATGGCACAGAAGATGATTTGGAATGTTACAAAGAAAGGATACGTTCACTAACAAACTGCTTTAACAACTAAACTAACTTTAGAGAAAATGAGAGTAACGTCATAGGAATATTATCTCAAAATCTCCATTTTATAACACAGCATTTTTTCTGATGGCCTACAACAATCACACGGGCAAAAGGAAGATGTAAAGCCGAAAAAGAATAAAATAGCAGTTCAGTGATGATCATTTTTATCATCCTGCTCCATTTCCTCTGCGTCCTGAAAGCGCTGATCATTTATCTGAAGCTGCAAGAAAGAAGTTGCACATACTCTTACATCCTCTTGAAAAAAAGCAAGCACAACCACATTTTTCAGAAAAACATAAGAATAAGAAACATAGAAATGGCTAGCTTGCATGGTCTAATTGATATCAGCAATTCTGCAGTAAATCACGCAGTTAATTTATTGGCTTCTGTTAGAAGACTAGGCAATACTCTGAAAGTCATAGACAGAAAAGAATTTTCTTTTATCCCCCCCCCCAAAAAAAAAAACCGATCCAAACAAAAAATAACTTCTACGTACTTGCACGACTGAATGAGCCAAGTCGTGAGTCCCATTAGCACCAATTGGATGGGTTGAATTTTGGGGAATAGCCCATTCTGAATCATCGCCATCTGGAGAGAGGCGAAAAAAAGGAGTGCATGAGAACACATAAAAAACCAAAACTAAAGAGAAGGAGAATAACTGATTAGTTTGGTACCTGAAGCATCATCTTCCAGTTGACCAGCACTGAAAACCCAATTATGTCCACCTTCTTCCTCTGCTGGAAGCACAAGCAAAGTAATTAGTCTCTGCAAAATGCGTAGGAAAAAGGTTTTATATGTTTGTTCGGTAGATCACGATTACCTTCTGTGTAATCTGGATTCAGTTCAGCACATTCACAAAATATTGCAAACAGCGTATCCACTGTTGAATAGTTGAGGAAAAAGTTGTTACCGGATAAAATTGAAAATAAAACATCTATGGAAATGACAAATTGATTCAGAATTTTTTTTAATAAAAAATAAAATAAAATTACATTGATTAGGATCTGAGGGCACAAGTCTCATCTCAGTTATCTTCGATAAGTTCAATGTATCATCATTCTCAGAATCTGAATCTTCCAATTCATCTTCCTCAGCCCCAGTCTCAATCTTGAAAATAAAAAAAATGCACATTCTCATAAGTCCATTGAAGAAAATGCATCAAATGTCTATACTAGCTCATGGGCATTGATAATTCATTCTGAAACTATGAGCAAAGTAGGGGGAGCTATGCACCTAAAATTTTTCATACAATTTCCAGATGAAGCTTTCCAACAATTAGACAAACAAATTTGTTTAGAAAAATTAAAACTATTTATACAACTGTAGCAGATAAGACAAATGATATCAAACTAATAACAAGCATTATGGGAGTTAAAACATTTTTTATGATATATGTAATACGCGGATATTGCACAAAATCATTCTTCAAACAGGGCCCCCAACACTGGTAAATAAACATCTTTTTCAGAATCTAAAGCTAACAACTGCTAAAATAGATACCCATACCAGACATCGTCCCACAGAGGCTCTGTAACGATTAGATTTGTCTGATACAAGCAGAGAACCACCAAATGCAACCCCCTTTCAAATCATATCTATACACTCACCAGGAGTCTAATCCAAACTGGCATTAGCTTCCATATTCAAACGCTCCAGTTCTTAATCAGATTGATTCCATCTTGCTCTTCAAACAGAAAATATTTGGTCTTCCTATGAAAGATCTCTACAAGGTTCAAACAATAGATTATTCTAAAATGTCATTGGGTAGCCTCCCACATGTCTGACCTCCATGATCAAGAGAAGTTTTGTCTAGTGATTGCCATGTATTTATCATGCTACTGTAGTGTAGTAAATTTCATTCTACCACTTGATAGCAAAATCCGGAGATAAATATTAAAGACACAGTAAATACAGGGGAAGGTCATGTGCACCTACACCGTAGGACCAATTTGTAATGGAATGAAAAAGACATAAATAGCAGAACCATAAACTCTTAACCACGAATTGACTCATAAAATATGAAACCTCAAACCTGACAGAGTGCGAGGAGTATGAAGCCCAAAAAACAGAAAGTAATCTAAAATATAAGTAATTTTTCCCACTGAATCACCCAAACCCCAAACTTCATACCACTCCACAAATTTATTAACATTCCTAACCACTCAACAGATGCGTTCAAACTTCAAAATGCAGCTTAACTCCATTCAATTAAAAAAAATCAATGTCCAGCAAACGCGAGTGTTGAACTGAAGATCACCTGAGTATAAATACAAGGAGAACGGTAAGCCTCGGGGTCTCTGGAAACCGCGTGAAGCGACACTGAAATGAATCCCACTGCGTAGCCTTTAGCTCTGTCCGTATCACTCAACCACACCACTTGCCTTTCCAGACAAAGTTCAAAACAATCACACAGTCAAATTACATCATAAAACCTCAAAATCATGCATAGAAATGGCAAACAAGCATCTGTATCTACTTGGTGGAGATGTAGAGAGTGCCGGGGGATTCAGGGGGGCGATTTCCCAGAACAATTGAGACGCCTGGCTGCACGAGCATCAGCTCTTCTCCATTCTCACCGTCCAAGACTGGTTGCCCAGCGCCATCGCCGGTTCTTTCCGTCACTATTCGGAGGCCGGCGACCATTTTGCCGTCGTGGAATTTTAGGGGTGTCTTTCGTTCTCGGCGTTTAAGGGGGCTTTTGAGAATTGGGGATTAGGGTTTTGATGTGGATAAAAGCAACCGCCAAAAAGTATTCTTATTTAAAACCGAAAATTCTTAATAAACTTTATTTTGATTAGAATAATTATTACATAATAAATATTATTATACTAATTGCACAATAAAATATAATTTCCTCATATATTATGAGAATCTCCCATGACTTCCTCTTTATTTTACCTTTTATTTCCTTTTGTGCCCTAGTATTTCTTTTCTAGCTTAATGTTAATTTTCATTTATCTTCATTAAGAAATTATAGTAAACAAAACATTGAGTACCTTACTGCCATTGATTTATTTTTAAAAAAAAATTATACAAACACATACGCATCAATAATTCATAAATATTTGATTGAAAGAATTTTTCACATATAAATGCGACAATAATTTATTTTGACAAAATGTAACCAAATATATATATATATATATATATCACTTTTTTGTTAAAATAACACATCCTAATTCTCATAATGCCCCTTCAAATTAATTGATTTATTGTCAAAAAGCCCATATACATATATATAGATATCATAATATTTTACTATTATTTTTATAATTAAAAAATCATATTCAATCATCACATATACATATTATATATTTTATTATTATTTTTACAATAAAAAATATTATTCAATTCCATTTTTACACCAAAAAATCTAACAAAAAAATATTGATTTAACTGCTACAGTCAAAAATGCCTCCTCTCAAAATATAAACAAATATATCAAAACTTACCAAAATAATTTTCTAACTATTTTTAAAATATAAATAAACATATATCACATTTCCCAACAAAAATTTTACATTCTCCAACCCTACTCTTAGAACTCGTTCTCCCAAAATATATAATTCAAAACATACCATTTATATCCAAATATTACCTATAACTCGCTTGTTATTGAAAACAATCTCATTACAAAATGCATTTTTTAAGTTTACCGTATGTATCCGAACGTCCCTTACTGGGTTGAATGTAAAATATTGACGCTAGAAATTTTGTCCAAATCCAGCTACATGACATTTGAAATCTAGAGATGGTATAACTGTAATAATTAGATATATATATATATAAAAAGGAACATGTAACAAAATATGATTCCATAATACAAGCATCTATAAAAGGACAAATATTTTAGGCCAAAATTAGTTGTTTGTGGATTTTTTTTTGGCCCTACCATACGCTTATTAGATTAATTTTCACTATCGTATTTATCAAAAAAATAAATAATTTGTTCAAATTCCTTTTCTAGTACTGCCATTGAAAATATATACTTTCAAAAATATTTCGCATGAGAAAAATGAAAATTTCTCTTATTGTTTTTTCTTTCCTAATATTTTTTCTCACTTTTTTTCTTTTTTATTTTTTCACGAGCCTTGTAATCTTGTCTCAACGAGAAAACTTTTAGAGGAAGGGATGGCTAATAGGAGCAAGAAATAACAAGATAGACAACAGAGGAAGGGCAAAACATGGAGCATTAACATGAATAACTATCTTCCATACAGATGATTTCATCTCTCGAAACTTATATCTGATAAGTGTTAGCACTCCAAGTCAATGAAAGCTGCTAAACATGTAGAAAGAAAACACTTGAACAAAAATGAGGGATCCAAAATTGTCATCCATTTTTAAGTAACACTGTTGAATCAAAGAACAAAATTCTAATATTCTTGCCAAAATGAGTCAATTTGCCCACATATGGACCGCAACAATCCATCATTTTCAGTGCTCGCCAAAGCTTCTTCCTCGGCAACTCCCTAGCTTAAGCCACGAGGGTGCTGGCAGTCGTTGACTCGCTGTCCACCAAAGAAATTTCATCAAGAAAAATTGCAAAAAGTTTACAAGTACATAATAGAGAAAAATAAGGAGCAGAGTACAAAACAAGAATGCACACCAACTGACTAGGATTTCTCATATGAAATCCAATGGTGAAAGAAGGCCGAGAAAACAATAGCAGTATTGAAGAGTTTCGCATTAATCATCAACCGATGGTAAACGATATGACTTTAAGCTTTGCCAAAACACAGCCCTTGTGCAACTAAGAAATTGATCCAACATACTAAAAGAGAACATATATGTCATCTACTACTTATTTTCCTTTTATCCACACAGTTGAACCTTGAAAATTGCCAATATTTCTCAATAAAGAATAATATACACCTCTATCACCTCAAAACTTAATAGCAACCCACACATTACAATCAAAGTGGACTTTTCAGCTTATTCTCCCATAAAGTAGCAAAGTCTATTGCAGAAACTAGAAATTAGCTTAGCTAAAAGATAGCATAATAACGTAATTGTATGGTTCCAAGAATAAACTTCAATAAAGTATAAGCCCCAATTCTTAGATGCTGGAAAGCAAAAATCTTAACTAGAAGTCCCAACTCCTAGATGTAGTGCCAACCATAGCAAAATTCATTTCAAAGTAGTTAGACAAAGAAAGAATACTAGACAACAATACCTAGTCAAGAAAGAGTAGGTCTCTATTAAATCAGACACAACAAAAAGTTTAACCCACTAAACAAAAATGATAGTGAATTGAAGCAATTTCACACAAAAATTGAGAAGAGAATTACTATTTCCAGACGGGTGGGAGCTTCTTGGTCTTCTTGTAGTATCTAGCCAGGCGGTGAATCCTACTCTCCACCAAAATCAACCTGAACTTTGAGTCCTTATCCTTCCTGTTCCTCTCCAAATGCTTCCTGATTGCCACCGCTTTCTTTATCAAGTGGTACAAATCCTCTGGAATCTCCGGTGCAAGCCCTGTTTTATAATTTTTAACCACTCATCAATCACATTAACCACATTTTCTCTTTTTATTCAGTAAATGCTAAATTAGCAGAGAAAAAACAAAAATGAAATGCTACCGTGAGCCTTGAGAATGCGGAGGATCTTGCTTCCAGTGACACTCCTCACCTGAGCAATGCCGTGAGAATCACGGAGAATCACACCGATCTGTGATGGCGTCATTCCCCTCTTTGCGAACTTGCAGATGTTCTCCTCAACCTTGTATATTCAACAACAATAAAAGCAAAATTCAATCAATTTGGTACTATGAAAATGCAATAAAAATTTAATAAAAATTTTGGAGCTCTGAGAGGAAAATTTTACATCTTGAGACGAGATTTTGAGCCAGCTGGGGGGAGTTCTCTTGTAGGGGAGGGCTGAGGCGGAGATACCCTTACTGTAATTGAAGGCAAAAATATGAATTTGATGCTTAGAAAAAAAATCAATAAAGCCAAAAACAACCGCTTCTTTACAATTAGACGAGATGAAGGGGAGAGGGGGTACCCGCGGCTGTGCATACGACCCATGGCTGCGGCGGCGGCGTGGCTCTGTGTTTGCTGATGAAGTACAGTTGCTAGTGAAAACAAAGGCCACAAACCCTAGCTCCTAAAAAGGGGATGATCATTGAGGATTAGGGTTTTATCAGACTGCTGAGATGAGATTGCCTCTATGTTGGGTGTTTATGGGCCGGCCCAAGAGCTTCTACGCCACAAGGGTTGGACTGTTAATGGGCCATATTGAGGTCCGATGACTTGAATTGTACAGCTAAATGCACCTTTGATAACCAGTCACTGTACTGCTTTTCTTTTTTTCCTTTTTTGTCCCCTCGGAAAATTGGAGTTCAGTGCAATTAAATATTTGTTGCTATATGTAAATTGAAATTCAATTTGAATCTCTATCAAGTTATTACTTATAACTTGTTACCATAGTACAAATATGCAATTTAGTACAACTTGTTAGGTCTTAAATTTTCTGGTAGCATATGCAAAATTGTAGCTGGATTATCTTCCTCATCTCTCTCCTTGCAAGGCTTTTGACTGAAAATCTCAAAGTAAATCATACTTATGTCCGGTAACAGAAACGTGTATGTGGTCAAGTAATCAATTGGCTCAATCACATCACCTTCATACATATAAATGTAAAACTTAAGACTCAAAATCTAACAAATCCTTGTGTGTATATATATAATCAACTACAAAAAATTAAAAAAGAAGTTAGTAAGATAATATATTTAATTATTAATGACATATGTTATAAGTATGATACGTCGAAGAATTTTTCAATTACCAATTTTATGTGATAAAGTAACAATTCAAGAACCACCTACCAATAAAAAAGGAATGATATAAAAGTCAGGTGATAGACAACGACTAGAGGTCAACAGATTCACCTCCAAAATACATCTGACATAAGATGAAGCCGAGAAAAACTCATATTTCAATATGGCACGTTGACACACTGGTAAACATGAGCTTCTTCATATAGAAAGAGCAGAATTTCCAGGCACTCCCTTTCCACTCATGTCCAAAGGTCCATTTTATGAGATTGAGGTAGATAAGCTTGATGTATTTTAGAGCTTAGAAACTGGTAATATTTCATGTGAGAAAGAAAAATAAGTTTGACTAACCTTACTGGATGTTACAAGATCATTTGAATACAAAATATCACACTACAGATATTACCTTAAGCTCAGCAATAAAACAAAAATAAATGCCATGGTAAATAATCAAGAAACATAAATCACAGTTATCAAGATTTAGATGCAAGTGAACTATACACACAGGTTCAACAATACTGGAAGGAACTGTAAGAAGCCAAGCCTCCTCAATTCTACTACATATAATGGGTTCAAAATGTTCAAAAACCAAACAGAGAACACATTAAAATTCCAGATCATAAATTGTGTCACTGACATAAACTAGGATACTGGAATAATGAAGGAATGACAGTGCACTACAGCACTTCAAATACAAGACTACTCTAAAAGAAGAAAACAAAGGTTCCTGCTTCAACTGAATGCTTGGCACAAGCAGAATTTGGATCACCTGCAGGTGAAAGCATACAACTTTATCAGATTCACCAACTATTGAACAACCACAAATGAATGATAAACATAAAGCAGTTGAACACCAGGACATGAAAAGCTAGGCCAAAAATGGTGTTTTGCCCAAATACCAGTTACAAAGGATATGCTTGTTGACATTTTGAAGCATTTTGCCAAAATATTTTTGCAAACTAGTTTTGAGAAGTGGGGTTAGGGAATATGATAGTTGTTTGTTTATATTTTGAGTGATAGGTGAATAATGTTTTGGGAGAAAATTATTTGTTTAATTGTATTTTGAGAAAGAACAAGATGCTACATCAATAACTTTTTTGTTGAATTGGTAGGAGAAATTGATATTTTAAAATTATTTATGTATGTGTATATATAAATTGGGTGGGGGGACAAAAAATAAGAGGGCTAGACATTGAGGGATTGGTAGGACATCAATTGGGAGGTATTTTGGACCTTTTTAAGTGTGTTTTGAGAGTGGGGTTGGAGAATTTGTACAGTTTGTTTGTTTATATTTTGAGAGTTAGAAAATGAATTTGCAATTTGCAACCAAGCATAGCCAAAGGATGCATGGTAAACTTGTGAAAAGCCTTTTCCTCTGTTCAAAGTATTCCATACTGTTTAACATATAAAAAAAGATAATGTTGGGCATAGGGAGGCAATTCAGAAGGGAGCAAGCTAAAGAACATAAAGTATGCTTCCTAGTCCAGCTCCACTGATAAAAAGGAAAGGAGGCCTGTCTGACATTAAAAGTTTAAAGTGACAACACATAATTATAGGCCCATGTCTGCAGCAATTCAGATCAATACATGATGCAAAAAAACAATACAAAGACTACGGTTCATGGCAAAATGTCCTGAAGATTATGTTGGTCAAGACAGACCAATATCATAGCTTAATATCCACCATTCAGCCAAGATGGAAGGACGACAGGCTCTAATATGCTGTGTAAATACAAAAGAATGCTTTATCTTTTACTTCTTTCTTGCGTGGGTGAGATGGAGGAACAGGTTGAACTTAGTAGACATAGTGATGGAAATGACTTGCTCCAAGAAACAAGCAACCATAGGCTATGTCAAACCCTTCATAGTCTCTCAAGCAATCAAAGCAAGAAGGCTCCTCCATCTCTCCATTTATTTTCTCTCCTTTTTCTCTTACCTAAGATTAGAGTGACCTTTTTGTTCACCCCTTTTAGGTAGCTAAGCATTTTCATAAAAGTGGTAACCACATGGACATCCTTTTATTAAATTCAATAAACTTATAAATAAACTCTTCAGTTTGAAATGAGATCTATATAACTTATGAGAAACATACTTCCTATGAAAACATGACTGCCCAGTTACAACTACCAACTGGAGGTGGCACTACCACCCCATTTCAGTGGGTGGTTTCCATTGCCAGAAGGGAAAGTAGACATATTTCCTCAATAATTGTTAAGGGGAGATAAGAAAGATTAGTGCAAGAACGAGTATTTTCCATTAGCATCATATTACTGTTCCAACTGTAGGAGAGAAATACAAGTGTAGATGATGTGGACCAAAAAGTACTAGACTATGTAATTTGCTCCATTTCTTGTGCAAGAGTTGCCAGCATACAATTCATATGATTATGGGGTAAAAGAAAATCAGTTTGCTTCCAATCCTTTATGCTCAGTCTAGATCTTGGATTCCATCGAGGAAAGCACGAAGAATAACATTTCACTCGTTTGCTTTTAAAGGAAAATGTTAATAACACTTGTATAAACACCAATACACGATTATAAGACATTTTTCGGATTAGGTTTATTTTATGTCTATTTCTCAACATCCAATACAACTAAAACCTTTTAGAAAATTGATGCTTTAAGTTGCTAATATGGAAAATAATCAATGAAAACTAGCTTCCACGGATTTTGCTTTTCTAATTGTTAAATCCTGGATCCAATCACATTAATGTTTGAAAATGCATCTTATAAGTTCATTTAACACTTCCACCTACATTTCTAATTAAACCAATAACCAAAATTCATAATATCGTTCAAATTTCGAGCTATTCCTTCAGTTCTCAATTATTCTATTTTACGTTTTACATCAATCATGCAACTAGCTCCAACTGTATCAAAATTCATTTCTCCACAGTCAACTCACAGTTTGCTAGAAATGAAATCCTCAACAGTTTCCACTAATTAAAAGTTTCACTGCTTCCTACTTATGATTGTTTAGAATCCCCACAAAACTAAAAAATCTGAAACCTACTTATGATTCAACACAAAATTTCAGCAAGACCTAACCACAAGAACCAACACATTTTGCACATAACGCATGACAATGTAATATTACCTCAACAACCATGCAAAAGACAAACAAGTCAGAGGAAAAAGGGGAAGAAAACCTCACTATCACGAAACCACACAAATAGCAGAAGAGTCACAGAATATATAATCTGAAAGACCTAAAAAATGACCTTCTCACTTGGCGACCATGCGAGCGATGAAATCCTCGTACCGGATCTTGCCATCGGATCCAACATCCACCTCGCGGATCCACTCATCAAACTCCGCAGGCTCCAGTTTCTCCCCAATGCTAGTGAGAATGTGCCTGAGATCCGAAACCACCACGTATCCAGTACCCTCCTTGTCGAGCACCTTGAACGCGTCCCGTAGCTGGCGATCGAACGGCTCGGGCTTCAAATGCTTCGACATGAGGTCAAGGAATCGCGGGAAATCAAACGGTGCATTGAGCTTCTCCTCTGCAACTATCGACTTCAGTTGAGCCTGGGTAGGGTTTCCGCCAAGCGAACGCATCAGGATTCCAAGCTCCGACGGCGCTATCTTGCCGTCGCCGTCGGTATCGAACAAAGTGAAGGCCTCCTTCATGGATGACACCTGATCGTCGCTCAGATCTTTCCCCATATTCTACAATTTCCGGTTTTTCCCTGCCTTTTGCTTGTGATTTTCGTATCTCTCTGTCTTTTCGTGCTGATTTTTGTAAACTCCAGGCTGAAATATTGTGTTGGAATTTTGATTTGAACTGGAGGGGGTTGAATGTAAATAAGGAAAATATAGGGACTATTTTAGGAATTTAGATAAAACTGCAATTACATTTAATTTGGGCCCTAGGCCGGCGGCCCATAAATTTAGTAAACTAAAAGTTCTGATTGGGCAGTAAGCAGCCCAATAAATGTTGGATATTTTTGGGACTAGATTTTTTTAATAATTATAACTTATGACCACGTGGATTACCATTATAATTTCCACTAAATTATGCACTTTAAAATGTGCAGTATTTAAATGGATTAATCGAGTTAATGATCTTGATATTATTTTGTTGGGATGCAACTGTTAGTAGTATTGCATGACTATAAATGGATATTAAAAAATTTATTTATCAGTTACATTCGCATTTATAGACATACTATCCATATTTGTATTAAAGCAGATATTATTCATATTTGAGTAGTAAATATTTAATTGTAAATAGCTATGAATATGATAATTGCATATTCGATGTGTTTAATATTTGCTCCAAATACATATATGTTGAATATCTCTATTTATGTATTTGATTATTTGTAATTTAATTAAATCTGCCATCCATATCTGATAAATAATATTTAAAAAATTATTATATATAATGTATTATTATACATAATAAATTATTTTTATTTTTTAATATGAAATCTCATAATCATATATGAATGAATATAAGTATAAATTAGTAATTAAAAAATTAATAAGAAAAAATTTAGTAGTTAAGGATTATAAAGAATCGATAGATGGTAGTAGTGATAATTAAATACTACTAAATTAAAAAAAATTAAAAAATTAATATATCAATGATAAAATTTATCAATATAAATTATTGTTGCTTGAATTTATATATTTATATTGGCATCATTTTATTAATATTAATTAATCATAAAGTCGGGCATTAATTTAAAAAATTAACTAAATCAAGAATAATTCATTTTTTAATTATAAAATAAAGTAGCAAACTTTTTTTAAAAAAAATTATTAGAAAAAATATGCATTTTATTACAAGTTAACGAGTTCGGATATTTAGATATTTGTAATTGGATATTTGGATATTTATAAAAGGATGAATCATAATAATTATAATTGAATATGGATATATTTGAATTTAGTTGATATCCATTGAATACAAATTCGGGCGTTATTAAAAAATATTTATTAAATATAAATACGAATACAAATATTATAAAATTTAAATAAATATGGATACAATATATCTATACTGTTTAATATTGATTTACAATCCGACCTTTAAGAACATCGAACATGTAAATGTGAAACTTTTCTATATGTAATTTCATAGGCCCAATTCGTAAAATGGGTCAAAACAAGCGGCCCATAATATGATACTCGAAGTTTTCTTTTGATTGTTGCAATCCAGTGATCCACCCACAGTTTGGGCCTTTTCAATAATTTTAGGTTTTCGTTTTTCTAATCAAAATAAATTTTTTTGCCCACCTTATTTATTAGAGGAAGTATTTGATCGTTGGATTTTTTTTGTATGCTACAAAATTATTGAAGCATTAGATGGTTTTTGCTGAGGTTGACCAAGCACCCCTAATTAGGTTCAGTACTTTTGTGAAATCTAATACTGAATTAGAATTTCTTATCGACTTTAATGATGTCACCTCATCAATTCGATCGTGCATTTTAAAAAATAATTTCTACAAAAAAAATCGTATAACTTCTTATCATGAGTTCAAAAGCTTCAAATTTGAGTTAAATAGTGTTCAGGTGAACTTATAAGTTTGTTAAAATATATTATAAAATGTCTAAAAGCTTATAAAATGTTGTAAAATATTAGACAAAAATATTTAAAAATGACTTTATAAACTCCCCAAGTAATATATAAAGTTCCTAACTTATTTTTAAAATCATAACAAACTCTTTTAATTTTAACCATATTACTTATAAATTCATCATTATTAACATGTCATAAGACTTATAATTTTATTTTATTCAAATATTTTGTTAAAATTAGAGGAGATGAAGAAAGAAAGAACAAGGAGAATGAATAGCTCAATTCATTGATACAAAAGCTTCATAGTACATGGCTATTCATACACAAAGTATTGATATATAAAAGAAATACATAGTAAACTCATTTATTTTTATTGCAATCAATCACCATAATCAAATCATAATTATGACAATCGATCAATCACAATAAATCCCAATCATCTTAACATCCCCCTCCAAATTCAAGATGGTGTAGTCAAAACCAACTTGAGTTTGTTCACCAAAATATGAAAGTGATCAAAAAGATATAGTTTCGTGAATAAGTTAATCGACTAATCAGATGATTTAATATTGAGGAGGCGTATGGTACCATGAATAGTATGCTAACAAGTGAAATATCAATCTATTTCTATATGTTTCGTTTGCTCATGAAATACATAATTGTGAGCAATTTGTCTAGCACTTTGAATGTCACAATAAATAGATGTAGCATTTGTATCTACATATGCAAGTAACCAATGAAGCCAATGTACCACAATAATAGTATCCGCAAGGACAAGATACTCACTTTTAGTGCTTTGATACCATATTAAAATCTTATTGATACAAAAACTCTATAGTACATATCTATTTATGCACAAAGTATTAAGATACAAAAAGAATATAATCAATTTATTCATTCTGACTGCAATCAATCACCATAATCAAATGCTAATTATGACAATCAATACCCTAATTATCTTAACACACTAAGCTATTTTCAAAATAAGATTTAACATTTTACAAATTTAAAACATCTTATAGAATGTAAAAAAAATTAAAATTTTTAAAATTAATTTAGCAAAAAACTCTTCTAGTCCTTTTTTTTTTTGGTGAAAATATTATAAAGCCATATGGGAATCTTCAATGGATTGATAAAAAGTAAGAATAAAACTTTAGAAATAAGAACCTATGCCTCTCTTCTAAACCCAGCCTCTTGCTTGGTGAGATATCATCATCAAATCCCATTTTGCAAAAGTTAGAACCTTTCTCCTTTCTCTAAAGGCACAAGAAAACAGGCAAAAAAGTTGTTTATGTAAAAGTAACACTTTTTGATTTCATTTTCATTTGTCCTACACTTTTTTAAAACTATTTTGGTCCAAACATATAAATGGAGACTTGGGCTTTGTTTGGTTATGTTTTTCAAAATAATATTATTTTGAAAAAACATAATTAAATATATCTATGTATTTTTTTCAAAATATACATTCTCAAATATATATACGTATAACATACATACATTATATTTACTTTATTATTATTATAACATTTAAAAAAATCACTCAATTCTATTTTTACCCTAAAAAATTCAATAAAAAAATATTAATTTAAATGCTATTGTAAAAAATATCTCCCTCAAAATATAAACAAATATAAAAAAATAACTTTCACATTATTCGATAATTCATTATTCTAAAACACATAATAAAATTAAACAAAATATAGAACCAAACATTCCCTTAATTTTTTATTCATATGTAGTTGGGATCTTTATTGTGATTTTGCAAGGTAGCTAGGAAATGGGCCCTTTTAGGACACCGACAGGGACTCGTAACAATTTATTCTCTGCAAAATTCTCACCACATGAATTCCATGGCCGGCCCTTTAAGTCGCAATGATGACTTTCTGATTTTGAAAACGAGTCTTGCTCGTGCTGGCCGTGCTCAAAAATTTGGACCTCCACAAGTCCACATACAACATAAATTAAGGAAAATTGTTATGCCATCGCTGGGTAGGTCTAGTTCTGTTGCCCGCCTATTAAAATTGTTCCTACAAAGCAGAAATCATTACCATATAGGTTAGCATTCATGTTTCTTTTCTTAAAAAAAATAAAATTGAGATTTTAGTGAAATTCTAAATTTCTAGTCCCGTATCTATTTTTCATAAAAAATAATGTCATTTAAAATGAAGAATTTCTTTACACTATGTTTGGTTCATGAATTTTTTGTGAGGAAAAGAAAAGAAATACAAAAGAAAGCATGTTTAATTATTTGGTTGTTAAGGAAAATGTCGGAGAAAAGAAAGTTTAGGAGAAAATATAATATATTGAAGGAAAATGAATTTTGCTCAAATTAAAGCATTCCCTTTCGTTATCTTACACTTTCGGCTCTCCATTTTTTCTCATTCCTTTTTTCATTGTTTTCTTTAACAACCAAACAAATTTTAGATTTTATATTTTTTTACTTTTTTTTCTTTTTCCAAATATTTTCTTTTCTTTATCAAAAATTTTAAATCAAATGTACTGTTAAATAAAAAAAGGATCGGGATAACTTAATTGTTCAATCAAATAATACTAAGTATGTTTTCTTTCTCTTCTCAAAAAAGAAGTGGGCTATTTTTTGTGAAGTTAGGCTCAATTAAATTCATATGTATTCAAGTATTGCTTTTGATCTAAATTGTAATAGTAGTTCCCTTATGCTATGTTTGAATCAAGGAAAATAGTGAGGAAAAAGAGAAGGAAAACGTAAGGAAGTAAATTCTAAGACACATAGTTACATCATTTGAAAAACAGAAAAAAATTTCCTTCACATTTTCTACGTTAAAATCCAAGATCCAAACATAGGGTTATGATACATCAAATTTGACTTTCAGTTATTAGAATAATCTGTCACTTTTTGAAATTTTATCTCTTATATAGTGTGTTTTCTAATGTTTTCTTCCTGTTCTACTTATGAAATAAATCGATTTTTATTCAATAAATAAAACACTATTATATGCGATTCATCCTTATTTGATTTGATTTATTTCAATTCTCGACTTGATCCTAACTTGATTGTTTATGATAATACCTCAACTTTACAACATTTTAAATATTTGCCAAATGTCTAAACACGTAGCATACTACGAATTAACCATTACAATCTATAAAATACCATTATTCTCCCTTTAAATTGAGCTAATAAAAAATCACTTGGACTACTATTACTCTCCCTTTAACTCAAGCTACTAAAAAATTACTTGGACCATACCCATTCCACTCTACCCTTCCGAATTATACTCGAGTTGGACTGAAAATCACACAGGGCAGATGATGAAAAAAAAAAGAGCCCATTGTCCTTGTGAAAATTTTTACAGGAACAAAAGAGAAAAGTTGCTTTCAAAAAAGACTTGTTGGTCAGGCCTTAGATGTGTTCCTCTTATGGCCCCACCCCACCCCACCCCACCCGGTTGTAGGCAGAATCTTGTGAGCTATGGACCACAGTTATCCGAGATAAAAAAAAGAATTTTATGGATCAGAAAAAAGTTGGGAGTCTAGCAGGTAGATGCCTTGTGACTTTTCAGACCCACCACAAAAGTTCTTATATTTATCAAAGCCAGTTAGAATTCCACCAAAGGTGAACCCCGCCCCCCACAAAACCCTCGCCCACAAGAAAAAGACAAATGGGTTTCAATTTGCATTAAGTTTTTTTAATTACTACATCATCCCTACATGCATAAATTAATCGTTAAGAATACGAATAGAGGGAAGAAAGCTATGGATAATGAACTTTGGGTGCATCTGTATAAGAAAGAAGTTACTAATTACTTACAGAGTTATCCTTGACAAATTAAATTTTGATGTATCGATGTAAAAATTATAATTTAAGAATTTAAACAATCTTTCTTTTTTTATATAATATGAGTAATGTTAGAATTGTAAAATCCCACTTTATAAAGTTCTTTTATTGATGAGAAACCACTTAATTTCAATATGTCAAAAAGCACAGTCCTTTTGTTAGTGAGCTATGGTCTTGTATGGTTCTAAGAAAGAAAAATGTCGTCTTTCATAGGGCAATATGCAGAATTATTGTTGGGAGACTTTATGAGAGTATCAAATCAAAGTCCAAGTGGGCTAAAGGGAGTAATGTTGATTTTATTGAGCTAACAAAAAGTAGGAGGGGTCCTATTTGGTCTCTTTTCACAAAAGGAGCTATATGGTTGATGCATAGTATGAAGCAATGTGTGCCAACCTATGTTAATAAAAATTAATGTAGCTTGTAATTCAGTGGCATAAATTTTTCATATAATGTGAGAGGTCAAAAGTTTAAATTTGAGCAAACTTTTGATGCGTATTCGTGTATATAAAATTTTTTTAAAAAATTTATGCTAGTGAAAGAAAAAGAAAAAAAAAAGGAGAGAAAAACTATATAGGTAAAAAAACACCCTAAATTACATATGTGTGTTACAACATGTCTAACATTTGTTAATATTAATATTTTGGCACATTTGATGCTTATGCTATAATTTTTATGTGTGAAATAAATAAAATATTTGAGTTTTTAGGATAATCAAAGAAAGAAGTTAGGATGCTGTAAATAATTAAAAAGAAAAAAGAAATAATTGAAGAGAAAAATAGATAGAGAGAAGAAAAGAAAAAACTATTTGTCATTAACTTTTAAAATGGGGTTAATTTTGTCAATTCAATTGATGGCATACCAATAATTAAGGTTGTGATGTTTTATATATAACTGCCATCAATTGACATTCAACCTGTGTGCATTTAGTAAAAATGAAAATTGGTTGCACTATGGAGATATAACTACAAAATTCAAGTGACTTAAAAATAATTGCTACAATTAAAAAAAAATTCAATCAATTAAAGCCAAGAAAAACTCAGTCATATAGCTTTGAAAAAATTATAAACAATAGTAAACGAATAGTTTAAAAGGAAGAAATTGTACTTGCACGAAGAGATTGAAAATATAGGGAAAAAATGTAAGAAAAATTAAAATATTTATAATTTTCATGGGACTATTATGCGATAGTTACATGGGTACTAGTCGGTAGATAGTTATTTTATATAGATGTGAGGATTTAATAAAAAAAATGAGAGCATATTAAGAAAAATAGTTGAAAACACATTAAGGAAAAGTAAACTTTTTATTGATAGCATTAGATACAGATATAGATCATCAAAAATATTATTAAAATACATTTTTAGAAAGTTCTATCTATAAAACAAGAAAACATTGAGAAAAACATATATATATTTTTCGATTGTATTTGTGGAATGTAGAAGGAATGTGAAAAGACCCTAATTCCTGAAATTGAGAATGTCGGAAAGATAATCCTTCAAGATTGGATTGGTCAAATTGTTAAAGAGCTAATTTAATTTTTTATCCACGAGAGTTCAAAATTCTTTAATGTTTCTGTAAGTTTAACTTTGTCTCAGTGATTATTGTACGTTGCCTATTACCTATATTATTATATTTATTTATTTTGGTATGCTTTTGTGTAATATTTCCAAAACGTTCTTGTTATTATTTTTTAAATTCGTAACTATTAAGGCCTTTTTTAGAAAATATTTTTCACTCCAATTATATTTTTTTTATTTTCCTTCTATCTTTTTTTCCCTTTCTATTCATTATAAAAAAATTAAATAAATTTATTAAAAATATTAAAAATTATAGTAATATATAAAAATGTAATGAATGCGTTATTTATTTTATATTATACTATGTTAGTGCATGCATTAAGTCTATCAAAATTGCTAATTATTAATAAAACTCCTACATCTTTTTCATGTGTCTTTGAGTATTATGTTTGAACCCTTAATTCTTTTTAATCCTTATAATTAAAATTTATGTTATAACTATCATTTATAACTCACATATTTTATGCCTGAAATTACTATTTTATCATTATTTTTTTATTTTCATTTATGTAAAAAATTAATAAATATATTAAAATTGTTAAAAATAAATAAATATCTTTATTTATCATATACTATAAAAATTTTAGCATATACATTGAATATACCAAAACTACTAGTCTATATATACTATTAATAAAGAATTTATTCCCTTTGGTCTGTTTTCAAGTACTTTTTCTGGAGAAAAAAAAATATATCCTCATATTTGCATAGAATAACTGACATCCTATTACAACACCCACTATTACTACATCACATAATAGTCCTAGGAAAATTATACATGATTATATATTTTTGTTTCTTTGTTATTTTTCTTTGATATTTCCAACTTCTTCCTTTAGGTAAAATTTCTTCCACTTAATTATTTTTTTCTTTGCTATACTATTTTTTGAAAAGGTTACATGAATGAGTTTGTCACTGGTATTAATTGATTACCTTTTTTTAGTAATTTTATTCAAACTACTTGAGTTTCAAAGTTAAATTATCATAATATAATTAGTTTTAATTTTTATTGGATGCACATACTTTGAATGTGCCCCGGCATCCAGTCAAATATAAAGCATTTTTTTTTATTATTATATTTTTAGATAGTCTTCCTTAAATGTCCTCATTCTAACTTTTAATCCTCATAACTACTAAGGTATTTGTCTATTCTTTTCTCTAATATTTTTTTTCTCTTCAAATTTTTACTTTTTTTCCTTTCTACCTTAATTTTTTTCACTTATCATAAAATTTAAATAAATATATTAAAATATTAAAATTATAATAATATTTTAAAAAATTATATAATATTTATAAAATTTTAACATACACATCAAATCTGTTAAAAATTGCTAGTGTTAAAAAAAGAAAAAACAATTACAAGTGCCTATATGGTTGTCATTCCCACCTCCCAAAATTATTTTGTTTTTAAAAAAAAGAAGAGTTAATTTAGTACGTAATGATCTTCTTCTTCTTCTTCTTTTTTTTTTTTTT
>JACGDI010005294.1:75162-93584 GCA_014898725.1 Jacaranda copaia
GAGTTGTAAGTTATTCAACTGTGGTTCCTATAATTTATAAAATACTGGCATTATTATATATACTTATAATTTATTTCAAATAATAATTTTGATATATTTAATACATGTGTTATGTTTTTTAGCGTAAAGTAAATAAAATAATATTCATTTATTTTTACATGTTACTGTAATTTTTAATATTTATTCGGCACATTTTGAATTTTATGAGAAATAAAAAAAGATGAAATAAAACAATAAAAATAAAAAGAAAAAAATAATTGCAAAAAAAGAAACTAGAGAAGAAAAGAAAAAAAATATATCTACCTTTGTCATTATTTCTTGTAAAGGGGTTAATTTTATTAACTAAAATAACACAGTAGATTTATGTCTAATGATCAATTGGGCTAATGATATGACCCTTACAATTGTATGTGTAAGATTTAGGATTTAAATTTTAATAAATTTTTAATATATGTGTGTAAATAAAAAAAATTAAAAAAATTGTAACTACAGAAATTAAAATATAACCATAAGTACATTTTGAAAATATAACTCAAACACACACACAAGAAAAAACAAATACCTATAATTTAGACATAGTAGTATAAACAATGCACAATATATTTAATCCTCGACATGTTTCAAATTCATGCACAGCTAAACTTTGGAAAATTTATCAAATGTCTTGTAGTTCAGTAGCATCAGTCTCCCCTATCACGTGAAAAGTCTTATGTTCGATCTGAAATTAACACCATTGTACACTTTATGTGTATCTAATTGTATTGTACTTCAAGTTACTTAATTTAATAATAGAATAATATTAATTTATTAAAAAAATAAACTTACTCCAAAAAAAATAAAATTGAAAGACCTCAATTATATTGTATAGCTGGCCAACTATTACAGGCCCAAAAGTATTTTTACTCAAAAGTAGTGGGACAACAACAGTATCCTCGAACCGAATCAGACACAACGATCTATACTATACTATACTACACATGCCTAAAAAGCAAACACTGTAAATTCCAATTCTTGAAGGAATTGATACCCTTTAAAAACCCTTCTTTTCGTTGGTTGTGGTGAAAAAGTTAAATTGGTATATGGGTAATTTTGTCAGAGAATATCACTAAAGTTGGAGAGCAAACAGACGGATTGTTATTGTTACTTTGTAATCTTACAATTTAGTAAAATAATCACTGTTAAAAAAATGAGTATCTACTAATAAAATTGTTATAAAATTAATTTCATATTTATAACTATAAATTTTCATAATAAACATAATTTTTTAATTATAATCAATAGAAATTATTAATTATTAATATGTTACATCCACATATTAGTTATGCATTATTTATAGAAAAATTAGTATATGATAAAAAAGAATAATCATCAATAAAAAATTGATCAAAGCAAATGTTATCTATAAAAGCACCAATTTTGAATTTAATTATGACAATTTCTTAGTCAAAATAATAAATTCTTATGCTGTAATTTTTTGTAGTGAAAGTTTAAATTAATTTTATCTGAAAAGAGAAAAACGAAAATTGTATTGGATGGATCAACCTCGTGTTTTATTACCTGTGGTGTCCCTGTGTCGGTGAGGTGGTATTAAATATAGGAAGTGTGTCAGCATGCACATTGCCCGGTTGTTGTATGGAATTTGGGGAGATTAAGATAAAGACCCCCGGCCATTCGAATTACTTTATGTTCTCCCATGTCCAATATCGTAGAGCTCTATGATCTTTTGCCAAATTTTTGTTCAGTACATGTCAGAAATCTTTGACTCAAATGAGAGAATATATTTCTTAAATATATATTAAAATTTTTCAAAAAATACCAACAAAAAAAGAAAAGTAATAATATTGGTATCATTACAGAATATTGTCATTAACTACACATATGTTGCGTGAAATTATTCTATTATAATTATAATTTTTTATAAATATATTATTAGCTAAACTATTGGAGAAACATTTATTATATAAACAGAAATCTTGCTATAAATAAAATTTATTAATATTAGGTTATTGATAATGTTGTTCTTGGGTGATGATTCATGTGAGGTGCGTTTGCAAATGAATTGTTGCCAAACTCAAACTAGAGAGTGGGGTAGATACTACAATCAAAGGAAAATAGGTTAAAATTATTTAGGCTATCACCAACTAAAATTCTCTAATACTTAAATGATATCGAGTAAAGCAATAATAGAGGCCATATGCATATATATAAGCAAGAGTATTCAAGATATTAAAAGTGTGAATGTAGTTTTTATGAGGAGAGGTATTTAGAACAAAATAGTTTAAAGTTAGGGGTCAAAATGATTGAATAGTCCCTACGAAGTTATGCAAATTCTACTAAAAAACTCAGGGTCATGTTACGTTATTTGTAAAGTAATGGCTAATAAACTATATGACTATCTAATAGGTAGGACTGTCATTTAACTATATTAATTGCGGATAGAGGTAACTGACGACATCATTAATTATCGAATAAGATTGTTGACATAATATTTGCGAAACATTAAATGTAGTTACACGTCTCAAACAAGTGGGACATAAACCTGAATAGATCGAAAGCCTTTGCTCAGCCCATAAGGATCATACTAAGGGCTATAGATTATTCCTCAAACTAATCTAACATAAAGGACCTAAAGATGGTTGGCCTAAGTGATACTTTCTCACAGGTGTGTTGAAGGTAGAGATTTTAAGTTTAATTTTAGTCGATCTAAAGCTAATCGACCTTAAAGGTGATCAAGGATTAAGGTCGATTAAGGGTGTGTGTGAAGAAATTATCAAAAATCTTTTGACATCTATTATATCAGTTGTCATTGTTAAATCATATGGTGATAAAATAAAATTTATTATCACTTAACAAGTATAATAAGTTATAAATAAAAGTTATTAATATTTAATCGATATAATTTAGATTGTTGACATCTACACTTGATATTTTACCTTATGCACTCTCTATCCCACATTCTTCAATTGTAAATGACGTAAATACCCTAATTATTAATCCTATATGTTTTCTAATCATTCACAAATAAAATTATTATTTTCTCACTCCAATACTTCTATACTATATTTTTTAACCTAATACTTTCTTCAATTTCTCCATGCTATTTTGCTAGAATAATTTTTTACAAATTAACCCCTATTTCTCTAGTTAAAATAAATTAATAGTTCATAAAAAATTAAAAAAAAAAAGACTTAAAGAACATGGAGTTCAATTTATAAATAATGAGAAACAATGCTTTCTAATAAATTGTTAAAGGAGTCATCCATTTGTGGTTTACCAACATAAAGAACAAAAAATTATTTTTTATATAAAAAAGTCAAAAAGGATGCAATACTCAAAATAATAAAAATTTGCATGATATTGAAATAGGATTATTTGATTTATTGTGCAATTTTGACTACTCTTTTATTATTCATATGATCAAGGTAACTATAGTCACTCATTTTTTTCAATTTTTTTTTTCTAAATACTTAATCAATATCTTGTCCTAAAAAAACATTCAATGTTTAATAATTTTAAATATATAAGGCACACAACCACAAACATCAAAAAATGTAATCAACTACTGTAAATGATTTTGCAGTAATAAGTAAAAGATAAAAAAATAATTAATTTATTGAGAAAAAATACAATCACCATTATTTTGTAGATAATCCATCAAATAAAAGAGCAATATTACGAACTTAGCAATAAATCAAAATAAATGTAATCACTATTAAAATTGTAAAAATAAACATAATATATTGCTATTGAAATTATAATAGTCCAGGTCAATGACGATTGAATGAAAGTGTGAAGATATATTCCATATTGTGAGTTTGAACAATTTTGAGTAATTTTTTGAAGTTGTACTAATTCTTTATTGCCTTGGTATTTCATGTTTGTTAGAGTTTTTCAAGATTTACAAAGACGAAAGTTGAAAGATAAAAAAGTTCAAAATATAGTATATAAAAAATATTGAAGTGATAAAAAAAAAAAATTTTACTTGTAAAAAATGAAATATATCACCTAAAATAAATTATGATAATCAAGTCATTCTCAATTAAATAATATAGACTATAAAGTGTTAGAGATAAAATATGGATGGCATAAATCAGTACCCATAATTTATGATAATTTTTGGCCACTAATGTTACTTTTTTATTTGCAGTCTGAGCAGTAAGCAGTAAATAGTTGAATGGCAAACTGTATTTTCAATCTGAATATTTATTTTTTTATCAAGAAAAACAACAGAGACAAACCTTTTTTATTTTTCGAAATCAACACTATAAATAGATGTCATTTTTTTTTTGAAGAAGAAGAAAGGAAAAGAAGAAGAAGATGATGACGACGACGACGTCGCCGACGCCGATAGTATGTTCTTAGACATAGATATATCATTATTTTGGATTGAAATTATTGATTTGCAGGGAAAGAGATCATTATTTTTGGTGGGTTGTTAGCTGAAATGAGTATGTCTCATGATTCGTGCATGGAAAAAAGGGGGAAAAATGAAAAGTCAACATTATACCACAATTATTAATCAAGCTCAGGCCTAATTATGGTGTTTAGCTAGCTATATTATGTGTGTGTGTGTATATATATATATATATATATTTTACTTACCATCAAGGTAGAAAGGGCTAAGCCCCCCATTTGGATTATTTTCATTTTCATTTTCAATTTTTAATATTTTCAAATTAGTGAAAATTAATTATGTAATGTGATGTGATGTGATGTGATGTGAAAATAAAAATGCATTTGGATGAAATGTTTGAAAATATAATTATTTTGTTTGATAAAGGTGAAAGTTGAGTTTTACTGAATTAGGCTGGAATTTGGGATAAATCGACCTCCCTGGTTGAGTGGTCCAACTCCAAAAACACTTGGGCTGAAATTTCTAATTATAAGTAAACGTCAGGCTAGTTGAGATATTTTCAACTATGGTATTCTGACTCTTAAATCAGTATAAAAACGACTAGATGAGATGAACAGCAGGGTGAGGGCTTTTAGTGAAAATAACATACCTTGGGAGAGGTTGGCAATGGGATATTTATAACCTTTTTCAAGAGGGTGATATGTCCAAAATACCCTTAACAAGCTTGAAGAGCTTGTCCTTGCATAGGGAGCTCTAGGTCATCTCCCATTTCTATAATATTTCAAGTAGCATCATCTCCAACTTTCAGGAATTGAATAATACACTAGTGGTGCACTTCTTGTTAGGGGCGATAGTAGAGGTGGTATTAGAGTGGCATGCACTATTAATTCGGAGGTATGTCACTTGTCAGAACATTAAATACGGCAGTGAAGGAATCCTACAGTAAATCAACCTTCCTAGTTGATAAAACAATCGGCCTCAGATCAAGCTCCAGCTATGCCAAAGGACAGGCGATCCTTTGTGCTTAACTCTCGTCAGGATCGTTAACCAATTGAGTTTGACCTTTGTCCATCGGCCCTAATCGAGCAAGACTAGTGTAGCATAGTGACAGGTCGACTAGGTTGATGACATGATTGGGCCTGGAAGATGAAATGGGCTTAGCCAAATACTTCACATGTAATTCCTGAGTTGATACCGTTGGGCTGGCCCTGTTGGCACATCCCATGTCAATATTGGTTTTAATGAATTGTAGGTGGAAATAAATAGAAATAATAAAACAGAGAGAAACACAAATAATTGAATAGAGAGAGAAGATATATAGATTATTGGGAGAAGATACATAAGTTATTGAAAAATGTATTTTGAAAATGAAAATGAAAGTAATGTTGGGTGAAAATGTGTAAAAAAAGTGATGTGTTTTATTTCTGAAATAGTAGAATTAGTGAAAATGGAGTTTGAAATGAATCCCTAAAATTATTTTCAGGATCTTATTATTGAAGATTTGTTATGTCTAAGCACTTTGAATGTTTTGCAAGAGAGAACAAGGCAACAAACACATTGAAGATTAATTACCTTAAATCAAATAGTTAACAGATGTCTTTATGGGATTAATTATGATTTTTTGAAGTAATTTTGAAGAGGAAAGAATTTTTAAAAGATTCAAATACCCATACTCTTAATATATTTTTCCAAAATATCCAAGGATCTGTGTCTTTCTTATACAAGTTGACTCGACCATTGATCCATACCTAGAATTAGAAATAATCCTAATCATTCCATGCCACGTGTAAGTTGGGGATGATGGTCACCTCAGCCAAGTAACATCTAACCAACTCAATCGTTGCTATAAATACCCCATCATTTAATACTTTTGGAACCATCTAAGGAGATTTACTTCCAACCTTCATCTCTCGTATCCCAACCTATCAAACTCTAAAACTCACTTCCTTATTTCTATTACCTGCCTCATAAACTCTCACCCAAGCTCCTATCGCTGGTCGACCTTTTGATTAGCGATAAATATACTGATGTCATTTTTGCGACATCATATTTATATGTTACTTTTATGTGGTATTGTGAATTTCTAATAGGATATGTAATTAGAGTAGTGTAAAATTATTGAGAATAATTGAACTTAAAAGAAATTATAAAATTGGATTATCTGAAAAGAGATTATTTGTTTTCTCAATTTGCTATAATATTAAGTAGGAGTACTTTATATTTTTATCATACTATTTTCTTTTTGTAAGTTTATATATGTTATACTTGACATGAATAATCAATTATAATCAATATTTTTAAGGAAATGACCGAAGATTTACATTTAGTACATTAAAATTTCATACTCATAAAAAAGAAATAATTACATACATATTTTAATAAATAGAATATCCAATATATAAATAGAGTAACACTTACACAGTAGAATTTAAGCTCAAAACTTTCTATATTCTAAAAGAAAAATACTTTGACAAAAAATAAATTCAGAAATATATAAAGAATAAACATAAATGACAACAAAACGAACTTTTATAATGATGTATATTGTTATTAATTAGTAGACACTGTATCTATATTTAATAATTAAGAAAACATATAGTTTTGTATAAAGATATGAAAAAATAGGACCATAAAGGTAAATAAAATAAAATAAAATACAGGGTTGCAATCAAATAAATACAAAGATTTTGCAGTTAGCCAATAAATTGAACCTATTAAGATGGACACCCAAATTCAGATGGTTTGAAATTGATTGAATACTTCATCACTATAAATACTAATTTATGAAATTAAAACAAACACAAAAAATCATTTATAAAAATTCCCAAATTTTGACACTAACGAAACTAGTTTCAAAAGCATAAGTCCTATTAAATTCACTGATTTTCAAATTCTAATTCCATTTTGTGCAGCATCATATAATAATTTAAAAAATTAGGATTTATTTGTTTACAAACCCCCAAAATATTTTCAAACTTTTAAAACTAAAACAAGTAAATCATCACATTCCCCTATCTTATTTCTCAAAACATACAAAATAATTCCTAAATTATTCTTAAATATTCACCATAAAATCCATTCCCCAACACCCTACCCCAACAACCCAATAAAAAGTGACTAATTTAACATTTATAATAAATTTTGTTCCTTTCCATAATATTATCAAATAAATAATTTTCTCCCAAAATGTTCTCCGTCTATTATTTAAAATACAAATAAATAATCATCATATTCCTTAATTGCACTCCCCAAAAGCTATTATCCCGAAATATATTGGCAAAATACCACAAAATATAAACAAAAAGCCTTTAGTTTTTAAATATATAAAGAAAATTAATTTAAAAAACTATTTAATTTGAATTGTAAAAATAAAAACATTTCTCGGAAAAATCAACTGTACCCCGGAATTATGACTAAACAATAAAAAAGGAACATAGAAAACCGTGAGGTCAGGTGACACAGCTTCACTTGGATTATTTAAATAAATTCAAATACTATTTCAGCGCTTGATCATTCCGCAAAATTTAAATAAATAAATAAAATATATTAGCAGGTGAGAACTTATTCATTAATAAATTCAATTTCAGGTCCGAAATTATGAGAGACACACGCTCATGAAGAGCGTGAGCGGGAGTTAGAATTAACTGGCCCCTGAACCTACACAAATATTGGACCAGTAGGATTTTCCGTTAATTTTGTCAGGTAGTAAACGCTCACCCGCAGAACGTGTACCGTACGCAAGTGGTAAAATTTGGCTGTGGATTTTCTTCTACTCCATAGTGAATATTATTTAATTGTATGTTACTATTACTTATAAAAAAATAAATATTAATTAATATAGTTGGGATATTTTTAAACATTCATTACATAAAATATGTTATGCTATATATCTTATATTAATATTTAACCTTAAGTTGAAGTAAAATTATATTTTTGATCCATCGGAAAAAATGCAAATTTGGTTTGAGAGGTTAACTAGTCGAGTCGAATCACATTTTTTATTTGAAATTAATGAGATATAAGTTTTGATATACAAATATTGAGTTTTTTCCCCCTTTAGTCAGGGCAAATACGAAAAATTGTAATATAATGGACTAAAAATACACATTTCCATATAATATATAAGAGCTCCAAATGTTACTCGACTGCTTTAAAAATTTATGTTTTAAAATAAGATTTACTATTTTATAAGTTTCAAAATATTTTAGCAGATATAGAAACTTATAAAATCTTTTAAATAAACTTACTTAAATACTTAATTATTTTTAAAATAAAATCTATAATTTAAAAATATCTTATAAAATATAGAAATTTATAATTCTTTTAAATAAATTTAATTAAATACCCTCTTTGCTTCAATATAAAGAGTTAATGATAGTGTGACAGTGTAAAGTTTTTCATTAAAAAATAACGGCATCAGTTTTGGTACAAAAATAGTGCTTTTACTAAATCTTGAAAAATGATGAGTTAAAGATATGCACTATTGCGTGAAAAATATAATTTTGCCTCCCATGTATATAGGCGAGCAATGAAATTTATGCACAAAAAATTTATATGCCTAAATTATGACTAAATTTTGCAACATAATTATAAGTAAACTAAGCCAACTGGATTGATGATTATGCATATTTGATGCCATTCTAAAAAAATTAATTATATTAAATAAAAAGCATAGAAAATAATTATTGCTGTTTAAGGATTGTGATAATTACAGCACTACTTATTTATCAAATCATTATGAATTTTACAAGTTGATGTTGCATATTTATTTTGAAAGAAAAGTAAAATTTCAGCCTTTTATATTGAATTTGTTTGATTTTATTTTGAGTATTTTTAGAAAAATGTGTTTGAGAGAACAAAATAGAGTTGATAAATGTGATGTGTGTTTAGTTGTGTATTTGAGTGCAGTTGAAGATTGTTCTGAAAGAAAAAATTTATGCTTAATTTTATTTCGATAAGACATTTTATAATGTAAGTATCAAATTAATGTTTTTGTCCAGGGCATAAATTTTTTTATTCTGAGGAATAAAAAGAAGGATACTTTATGCATGTTTTACTTTGAATAGCACCCTTAGAGAATGAATTGAAATTTTAATTTTATTTTTAAGATTGAAAAGTGTTTTAATAAAATAAAATAAAATTTAAAATTCATATTTTTATTTGTCTAACTCCGACATAAAAGAGAAACTAAGGCTATGTTTTGTTATGGGAGAATGTAACCTAACATGTACTGTGATTTTCTTCCAAAATGACTACCCAAAATGTCTAGATTACCCCTGTAATTAAAGTAGCAAAAATTCAAAAATCCCATACATTTAAATATACATATATATTTACAATCACAATATTTTATTACTATTATTATAATAAAAAATATTACTAAAATCCGTTTATACCCTCAAAATTCAACAAAAAAAATATTAATTTGATTGTTATAATAGAATTTATTTCTACCTAGAGTATAAACAAACATATTAAAATTTCTTAAAATAATTTTTTAACTATTCTCAAAATATAAATAAACATATATTACATTCTCCAATACAAATTTTACGTTCCCCAATCCCATTCTCAAAGGCCACTTTCCCAAAACATATAATTCATATTCAAACATTACCTAAGTGTTCGTGCTGGTGGCCATTTGACCAACTAGCATAATTTTTACATTGTGGGTATGGAGTTTGAACATACAAGATTTATGGCATATATATAAATTAAAAAAAATGTTCATTTATTTTCATTTTTAAAACTATCTTTTCATTATTCTCATTATTTGAAAATTAAAAAATTATCAACTTACACATATTTTCAATGAAAATATTTTTTATTTTTTTAATTCCACTCCATCATTTTATTATAATAATAATCAAATTCAAATTCAATTTGAGATAAAATTACCTACTATCATTTTAAAATAAATGACATATACATATATTTTTCTTGAAAATAAATCTTCATAAATATAAAAAAATATAAATCCCATAAGCATTCAATTCTATACCTACCGTCATTATTATTTTCAAATGAAATATTTTAAATATAATCTCATTTTTATTTTAAAAATTATAACTATTGATTTTTTAAAAATTAAAAAAATAAAAACATAGCCAAATACAAAATGCCTTAAAACATACAAAACAAGAAATAATCAGTCAGTTGCACCATTCCAAGAAAATCAGATTTGAAAAAATTGACCTTATGAAATCCAATAATATCACAATGGTCCCTATCCCCAAAGATAATTTCCAAATGCGAAAAATGTACTACTTTCAACAGCAGGGCTCATCGGTCCCGAATCTCACTCACCTCTGCCCTTGTAAACCTCAGCCCGAGAAACTCCACTCTACGACGCAACCCACCTAAAACCCCACAAATATCATCGAGATGAACGGCCACAAAACACTCCCATCTCACCACCCTCTCATCAGATCCCCCTTCTTTTCGAATCTGAACACGTAAAGCCTTCTTTTTTGAACATTATGGGCTTTCCCGTGTACTTTGTCTTCACTCTCTTCTTTTCGGACAAAATTTGTTAAAGCAAAAGAAGACACAAAGAAGAAGCTCTCTGTATCACTCTGTGTGTGTGTGTGAAGTCATTTTGTCTTCTCTCTCTGCCTGCACTCGTCAACACCGAGATATAAAGAGGATTAGGTTTCTTCCCACTCTTTAGCATTTTTCAGGAAATGGGTTTTTCTCCGTTCATCTTTCTGCTCTTTCTCCTACTCAAAATATCCTCTGGAGACTCCATTTCTGAACTGACTTCCTTACTGGACCTTAAAACGAGTCTTGACCCGGAAAACTTGCATTTGGGTTCATGGGTTGTTTCGGGTGACCCATGTGGTGGTACATTTGAGGGGGTAGCCTGCAATGAGAGAGGCCAGGTGGCTAACATTTCATTGCAGGGTAAAGGGCTCGCGGGAAAACTGTCGCCGGCGGTTGGTGGACTGAAGCATTTGACTGGTTTATATCTGCATTACAATTCTTTGTACGGAGAAATACCTGTAGAGATTGCAAACTTAACTGAGCTAAGTGATTTGTACTTGAATGTCAATAATCTGTCCGGGGAGATTCCGGCTGTTCTTGGAGACATGCAAAACTTGCAAGGTTAGTAGTAGCCCTAGCTTTTTATTTTTCTGTCGTTTTCCCTTTTTCTTTTTCTGTTATTTTTGTCAATTTTATTGTTAGTTTTGTTTCATAATGAGTGGAAAGAAACCATTTTTACCATGTCATGTTCTTTTTATTCTTGGGCGTGCTTTTCTTCTTTCCTTTTTCTGTAGCCTTTTATGAGTATTAACTGTTAAGAGTACATACTTAATGTTTCTTCTGGTTTTCAGATTTTCCTTTCGGAAGCTTTATGTAGCACTTCTGCATTTGGGTTTTTCCCTTGAAAGATTTGATCTTTGAATTAATGGTCCTAGGTTCAAAGCTTAGAACTTTGCTAAAAGTATAAATTTCCTGTTTTAGTTGAAGCATTATCCTGTTTATTGGGATTTTATGGATGGAAGAAGCATAGCACTGGTTTTTCTTTTTTGCAGCTTCAGAAAAAAAAGATTTCCATTTACTAAAATGGTCTGTTCTTCTTGAACATTGCTATGGGATTTTGGTCTTTTCTCCTCATACAGCTTAGCTGTAGTTCTTTTATCTTTCTTCTTTTGTGAAGCTTCATATTTTCTTGCAAATTCTTAAAAAATTTATCTTGGACATCCTAGCTGATCCATTCTTTGGAGACCTTTTCAACTGAGGCCTTTTTACCTCCATGTAGTTCTGCAGCTGTGTTATAACCAGCTGACTGGGAGTATACCCACACAGCTGGGCTCTCTGAAGAAGCTTAATGTGCTAGCTCTGCAATCCAATCTGTTAACTGGTGCAATCCCTGCTAGCTTGGGCTACTTGGAAGTTTTAATGAGGCTAGACCTGAGTTTTAACCGGCTTTTCGGATCGATTCCAACAAAAGTAGCAGATGCCCCCATGCTGGAAGTCCTGGATGTTAGAAATAACACTCTATCCGGCAATGTTCCTCTTGGTAAATAATCTATAAATCACTTGAACATCCCTCCTCCTTTTTCCATTTTCTATATTTTTGACCAGTTCTAAGAGATTGAAAGTAAATTTATTTGGTTGTTTTGATGGTTGAAGCTCTCAAGAGACTGGTGGATGGATTTCAGTATGCAAATAACCCAGGGTTATGTGGATCCGGATTTTCTTCACTGAGAAGTTGTAGTGATTCGGATCAGCCCAATTCTGAAAGGCCGGAGCCTTATGCAGGAGGAGAAACTGGCCTCTCGACTAAGAACATTCCGAAGACAGCCGACTTGAATTTGAACTGTAGCCAAAGTCCTTGCTCGAAGACATCTAAGACCTCACAAGCCTCGTTGGCCATTGGAGTAATTGTAGTCATTGTTGTTGTATCATCTGTGGGTATTCTGTCCTTCTCATTATATCGCAGGCACAAGCAAAAACTTGGGAGCGGATTTGATATATCAGACAGTCGTCTCAGTACTGACCATGTCAAGGAGTCCTATAGGAAGAATGGCTCTCCACTAGTCAGCCTTGAGTACTCCAGTGGATGGGACCCACTGGCCGAGGGCCGGCGTTTTGGTGTTTCACAAGAGGTTATGCAGAACTTTAGACTCAATCTGCAGGAGGTGGAGTTGGCTACTCAGTACTTTGCTGAGAAGAATTTATTGGGAAAGAGTAACTATTCGGTGACGTATAGAGGTAAATTGAGAGACGGATCGATTGTGGCCATCAAGAGAATCACAAAAAGCAGCTGCAAGTCGGAGGAAGCTGAATTCCTGAAGGGACTGAATGTTCTGACCTCATTAAGGCATGAAAATTTGGTTATGTTGAGAGGTTTTTGCTGTTCTAAAGGCCGTGGTGAGTGTTTCCTTGTTTATGATTTTGTTCCTAATGGGAGTTTGTTCCAATATCTGGATCTTAAGGAGGGTGATCCTCAGATTCTCGAATGGTCCACCAGAGTTTCTATAATCAACGGTATTGCCAAAGGTCAGCTACATTCCTAGTCATTTGGATATGTATGCTTTTTATTACATGTTGAAGTCTTTGTCAATACTATCATTTAAGGTGTTTCCATCTCTTTGAGCAGGCATAGAGTATTTGCACGGGTGGAAGGTGAACAAACCCTCTCTGGTTCACCAAAACATTTCTGCAAAGAATGTACTCATTGACCAGCGGTCGAAGCCCTTGTTATCCGATTCGTGCATCCACAAGCTTCTGACAAACGACACTGTTTTCTCAGCCCTCAAAGCCAGTGCAGCTATGGGATATCTTGCTCCTGAATACACAACCACCGGCCGTTTCACTGAGAAAAGCGACATTTATGCCTTTGGGGTGCTTGTTTTCCAGGTCCTCTCCGGGAAGAGAAAATATGCAACTTCTATGCGTGCTTCTGCTGAGTCGTGCAGCCTCGATTTTATAGATGAAAATCTCCATGGGAAGTTCTACGAACCTGAAGCTTCGATGCTAGCAAAAGTTGCTGTCTTGTGCACCCATGAATCTCCAGAGGAGAGACCAACCATGGAAACAATTGTACAGCAACTTAGTAACTGAATTAACCTCTGATGATCATATGATTTTCTGTCCCTGGTTGATGTTGTCCCACGAGCATTTCAGAAGGCATTAGTTGTAGTAAGGTAGATTGCTGCTAACCCGCCTGATTTTGTTATGGTCTAGGTTAGTATCTTTGTAGGATGATTGCGTAGGAATGGTTGTTATTTAGGAGGGGTTGTATTTAATGAAAATTTGTCACGTCAGGAGGCGGCTTTCCTCCATTAAATTGAAGGATTACTTCACTATGCTCGCATGATTTTGCTGCGCTCTTGTTCTCTGTTTTAACTGGTGTTTCAATTGAGTTCATCCCGTTCACAGATAAATGTTTATATGAGAAACATGTAATATTCTTTGATTTTATGATGTGAAATATATCAATTGAAATAGAAGATATGAAATGTTCTTGTACAAGATTAACTGTCGCATGACTAGCTGTGGGAATCATGTCTTTTTAGTTCTTTGATTAACATGAAAATTTGTGAGTTTTCAAAGTGAGTGGTGCCGGTGGAAAACATCAATAGAAAAAAGGAAAAAATTATAGGAATCTGTTAGACAAATGCAGGACCATAATAGCTAGCCTAGACTGTCTGAAAACGGTCCTCTACTACTGTTTAAACATCTTAGGAGCTTGAACTGAGGAGCTATCAATCACGCTCTGGTCGAGCCATCCATCAGACCTAATTTCTGGTCTCCTTAGGAGTCAAGGATAGAGAAGTGCAAGTGTACATGGCAGATCCTGTCCAAGCAAGATTGCACGCCTCCCCCCTAAACTCCCAAGCAGTTGTTGCTCTATTTGTACAGGTTATTTCTTTGGTATTTTGCTGATGTGGGATATTGGTTTCACCTGTGTAAACTTGCTTGTTGTCTTTCTTGGGGCCATGGGATTTAATTGAACCACCAGCAGCAACAAACCGAACAAACTTTGACAATAATCCCTTGTTTTGAGGATTAATTTGAATGCCAGAAAGCTATTTATTTTTTCTGGTGGAGCTAACTCTAAACCAATCAAGATCTCTCCCAACAGAAGATCTGGACAGGAATCATATGCGCACTCTTCTACAAATTTGCACAAGAATTTCCTTATTCAAACAAATTGGGATTCCATGTTTCTGCTTATCTCTACGTGATAAAGTCTATGTTTACACTCCATTGAGGTTTTGTCATTCCTTTTGAGCAAAGTGTAGAGTATTTTCATGAGTTCAAAGTGAACAAACAAAAACATTAACAAGAGTATTTGAGATTGGGTGCTTGTTTTCCATCTCCTCTCTGGCAAGAAAAAATATTTGACTTTTATATATGTGGGCTTTTGCTGAAGCCTCGATTTTATAGATGAAAATCTCATGGGGAAGTTCTGCAAACATGAAGCTTTAATGCTTGCAAAAGTTGCTGTTTTGCGCACCCATGAATCACCAGAAAAGAGACCATCCATGGAAACAATTGTACAATTCATAATGAAAACGTTAATGAGAAAGAATGTTATTTTTTTATGATATTCCTTCACCTCTCTCTTACATGGGAAGGTTGGAGCTTTAATGGATTCTACATTTCTTCATACCTTTCCTTGTGGGCCCCTCAAAGTGATATTAGAGCACTTAGTATCCATTATTTCATTCCTTATTCATCTTTATTTTAAATTTCATTCCTTATTTATCTTTGTTCTAACTTGCTGTAATTATATCAAATGTATTTTATAAGAAAATATTTAATACATGTATCATGTATTCATGAAATAGGATAGGACATGGAATAGAGTATAGAATTGAAGATTTAAACCGCCTATGTAATATCGACCCCCGAAAAGTGCTATAAGAATAATGTTCTTGTGAGGTTTTCTCGGGGATGAACAGTGCACCTAATTGTAAAAGAAGTGTGCTAAATGAAAGACCAGATGATGGCTTATTTCAAGCAATAGAATGAAGCAGACTATCCTTGATCACCCGTTGACCCTCGTCAATAAAACATAATGACAAACAGTTTGTATCTTCATCATCTTTCATTAAATTCTCAAAACTTCTGCCAGTCCATTCCTGTAAGGTAGAGAACCCATAGTTGTGAAGATTTGGGGAAGTCAGGATGGTACAGCATGCCTTACAATCGAACAGAAAGACAGACAGCCCACAAGACACAGAATCGTTAAAAGTCAAAATAGGGAAGTTTCCTTGGTCTTAAAAACAAAAAAGAAAGGAATTCAGCAACGAACTTTGTTGACACTGAGAACAATCCTCTCACGCTCTAGTCGAACAGACCTAATTCATCCACCAGACTTGGTTTCTTATCTTCTTAGGACTCAAGGATACAGAGGTATGAGCCTATAGAACAGATCATGTTCAAGGTTGTGCCCCTGTGAGCTGCTGTTGCTCTATTTCTAAAGATTTTTTCTTTAGTATTTTGTCAATGTGGGATATTGGTTTCGCCTATGTAAACTTGCTTCTTGTCCTTTTGGGGCCATGGGATTTACTTGAACCACCTGCAGCAAGAAACAGATTAAACTTTGACAAAAATCACTATTTTGTTTATTTGCTTTGAGGATTAAATTGAACACCAAAAAGTGACTTTGTGTATTGCTGATTAAAATAAGCTATTTATGTTTGAGAGATTGGTCTTAGGAAATTTCTTCTGGTGAAGCTAAATCTAAATCAATCGAGATTTAAGCTTTGATGACTCCCCCCACAGACGGTCTGGCCCTGAATATGCATATGTGCTCCTCTACAAATTTGCACAAGAATTTGCCTTGTTCCTACAAATTGGGATTCCATGTTTCTGCTTATCTCTGCATAATGAAGTCTTCATCTATACTGTCATCTGAGGTTTTTCCTGCCTTCTTGAGCAGGCATGGAGCATTCGCATGAGTACATAGTGAACAAACCAAAACATTTCTTCAAAGAATCTACTCATCGACCAGTGGTTGAAGCCCTTGTTATCTAATTCATGCCTCCACAAGCTTCTCACAAATGACACGGTCTTGGGTGCGTGTTTTCCAGATCCTCTTTGGGAAGAGAAAATATGTGACTTCTACATTGCTACTAACCACTCTGATTTAGTTATAGTTTAGTATAAAAGGTAGCCCGTCATACCTCGTGTCATTAATACCCATCACATTTCAAGATTAAATGGGGTAGCTTTGGACATATCTCTTGCAATTGCTTGTCAAACACAGAGGAATGTTTGGATGAACTCAAATTGTGTTCTTGTGAGGGTTTCTGGGAATATGTACCGTGCATCTCATGTAAAAGCAGTATGCTAACTGAAAGAGCAGATGGTGGCTTGTTCCTAAGTTTTTCAGCCTTCAAGAATTAATAGAAAGAAGTGTTTTTTTTTTACCTTCATTGAATTTATCTTGCTCTCGTTATATGTATGAGAAGGCGACTGTCCTCAATAACCAGCTTACCCTAGCTGATAAAACAACTACCTATGCAATTTTTTCTTTTGACTGCTATCATATTGATAAATAGCTCGCCTAGCTGTGACCACCATGTGAATTCTCAGAATTCTGTTGCCTGGCTGTGCCAACGCAAGCTTTGGTGAAGTTGGAAGAGGACAGCACTCACTGCCCGTCTCATAGTGTTGATGTCTCGGCTTGACTGCGCTAGTGGATGCTTTGGGGAAGCAGCACTCATTGCCATGGAGAAACAAAAAGAAAAAAGAGAAAAAGGTAGGAAGTCTGTCAGATAGCTGCAAGACCATCCCAGCCAGCCTAAGCCAACTGAGAACGATCCTCTACTGCTCCAGCCAGCCCAGGACCCTGACCTGTGGAGCTGTTAATCACGCTCTGGTCAAGCAGCCATGATTCATCCACCAGACTTGGTTTCCTGTCTCCTTAGAACTCAAGGATACAGAGGTACGAGCCTATAGAACAGATCCTGTTCAAGTAAGGTCGTGCCTCTTTCTGCTGCTGTTGCTCTATTTCTGCAGGTTCTTTCTAGGTATTTCTTAAGATGTGGGAACTTGGTTTCTCCTATATAAACTTACTCATGTCTTTTTGGGGCTGCAGGATTTTGGCATGGACCAACTTGAACTGATAGCAGCAATAAACAGAATAAACTTTGACACAATCACTTTTTTATTTCTTCTTTGGAGGATTAAAATTTTCCCATTGGCGTCCTCTTAGGAAGAAACAGATTGGGTGCCTTGTGTTATTGGCATCTCACGGCCTAATCTCGAACCTTGTATGTAGATGGATTTCTGATGATCATTGCCCAAGGAGCCCTTCTCACATATTTTTGGGTACAGAACTTTAGGCCAGATATATATGATCCAAACATCTAATCCATACCAGTAAGTTTCAGACTTCGAGCAATAGTATAAAGTGTTTTCCTTCATGGAATTTCTTGCTCCCGTTCTATCGGATGAGAAGTTGATAAAACAACTAGCTATGCAATTTTTTTGTTCTTTTGATAGCTATCATAATGATAAACAACTCGTCTAACTACAATCTTCTACTGAATTCTCAAAATTTTGTTGCCCATCTCCATGGAACATAAAACTCAACGGTGTTTCA
>JACGDI010005294.1:100317-113906 GCA_014898725.1 Jacaranda copaia
CTACTTCGCAGAAGCTTCCACAGTCAAACTGAGATAGTGACACGAGACAGGCAGTGAGTGCTGTCCTATTCCAAGTTCGCCAAAGCTTTGCGATAGCACAGCCGGGCAACAGAATTTTGAGAATCAAGAGAAGGTCACAGCTAGGCAAGTTATTTATCATTTCAATAGCATTCAAGAGAAAAAATTGCATAGATAGTTGTTCTATCAACTAGGGTAAGCAGGTAATTGAGGACAGTTCGCTTCTCATAGATATAACGAAAGCAAGATAAATTCAATGAAGCAAAAAAAAAAAGTTCATTCTGTTAATTCTTGAAGGCTGAAAAGCTCAGGAACAAGCCATCATCTGCCTTTTCTATTAGCACAGTGACTGTCCACCCCCAAGAAAACCTCACAAGAACACTTTTTGCATTCATCCAAACATTCCTCTTTGTGTTTGAAAAGCAATTGCAAGAGATATATCCAAAGCTACCCCATTCAATCTTGAATGTGATGGATGTTAATGACAAGAGGTATGACGGGCTACCTTCTATTAAAGATACTAAACTAATAACTAAATCAGAGTGGTTAGTAGCAATGCAGAAGTCACATATTTCTCTTCCCCTAGAGGATCTGGAAAGCAAGCACTCCAAGGCTGTGTCGTTTGTGAGAAGCTTGTGGAGGCATGAATTGGATAACAAGGGCTTCAACCACTAGTCAATGAGTACATTCTTCTCAGAAATGTTTTGGGTTGTTCACTTTCCACTCATGTAAAATACTCTATATGCCTGATCAAGGAGATGGGGAAAAACCTCAGTTGGAAAGTTTAGACAAAGACTTTATTACGCAGAGATAAGCAGAAACATGGAATCCCAATTTGTTTGAATAAGGAAAATTCTTGTGCAAATTTGTGGAAGAGCATGTATATATTCATGGCCAGATTGTCTGTAGGGAGAGCCATCAGAGCATAAATCTTGATCGATTTAGAATGAGCTCCATCAGAAGAAATTTCTCAGGGCGATATCTCAAATGTAAATAGCTTACTTTAATCAGCAATATACAGAGTCCCTTTTTAGTATTCAATTTGATCCTCAAAACAAAGAAACAAAGTAGTAATTATTGTCAAAGTTTAGCCTATTTCTTGCTGCTGCTGGTTCAGGTAAATCCCATTGCCCCAAGGAAGACAAGAAGTAAGTTTACATAGGGGAACCAATATCCCACATTGACGAAATACCAAAGAAATAACACGTAGAAATGTGCATGACCTTACTTGAATAGGATCAGTTCTATAGGCTTGTACCTCTGTATCAAACAGTTCTAAAGAGATAGGAAACACCAAATCCCAGTTTGGTGGATGAATCATGACTGCCTGACGAGAGCATGATTAATAGCCCCTCAGTTCAGCTCCTTATTTGAAATTTATTTTAGATGGTGTTTGGTCGAAATTACATCTTATAAAATATTTAAAAATTTATAAGATGTCTCTCTATAATTTTGTTTAGATAAATTTTATTATTTTATAATTTTATAAATTTCCTTTAAAAAAGTAAAGAGATTCTAAAATTATTTTTAAAATATTAATAAATTCTTTTAATTTTAATCATTTCAATTATAAAATTATCACTACAAATATCTTATAAATTTTAAAATTTTATTTTATTAAAACATTTCAATAACTTATTTTAAAAATAAAATTCGTAAAGTGTAAGAGTTCATAAGATCTTTTGAATAAACTTAACCAAATACCCTCCTCTAGGTAAGTTTAGCATCTGTTATGAATTGTAGGTGACTAATCTGTGTGATACGCACTAATAGATCTACACCGTCCATTTATTGTAATCGATTACTTGCTAAACAAATTTTATAAACCTTCTACTTGGACAAATCTTATGTATGATTTATTGTGCTTTTTGTTTAATGCAGTTTGTAAATGTAGGAGAAAATTACCTTCTTAGCCCCATAATTTAACTGTGTATACACTATTAGTTCCAAAATAATTGAATTGAATATTTTTAGTCCAAAGTTCATAAATTTTTTAACATTTTTGGTCCTCCTTCCAATGTTTTGTTAAAATTTGAACAAAAACTATTATTTATTCATGAACCCCTCTAAAATTTTATCTATTTATTGAAAAGAGTCAAAAGATGCATAAAATATATTATTTAATCCTCATTAAAAAAAAATCAAAATTAAGTATAGCAAAACCTCTTTAAAAAATATTGTAAATAATATATATTTGTATATATGTGGATATATATACATTTATATTATTATTATATAAATATATACATATTATTATTACTATATATTATACACATATTATTTTTATTTTACTACTATATTTCTTAAAATAATTTAATTCAATTTAAATAAATTTATTTGTTACTTTAAATAATAATAATAATTAAAAAAAATCCCCCTAAACATTTAACACACCAACCACCCGACACCCCACCCACGCCCAAACAGCAACAAGGCCAGCGGCCCCCCTCTCCCCAAAATGGCCATTGGCCGCCTCCTGGCCTTGAGGCGGCGACCATGCCAATCGCTGCTGCCAGATCTGCGGGCAGCAGATCCATGATCCATGCCATGGTCAGCCCAGTGCTGGCCATGGCAGCCCCATGTGTTTTGGTTGGGGGGGGGGGGGGGGGGGGGGGGGGGGGGAGCGTGGTGGTGGTTGGTTATAGGGGTATATACATATGTATATTATATTTAAAATATACTTATGTATTTAAAACACATGTGGTGGATGTATATTTTATGTTTTCATATGTGTAAATTTATTTTAATTTTTATTTAAATTTATTTTTATTTTTCAAATTTTTAGGTATTTTTATGGGAGATTTATTTAAAAATACCCAAAGCACTTTTTATTTTTGTGATCATTTCTCACTTGATTTTATTTAAATTAAACTCTCTAGTTTTGTTAAAATTTTAAAGTTCACTTCCTACTCACTTAATTTGACAAAAATGCCCTTAAGTATAATATTTTTCACTCATTTTTTTCACTTTTTTGTCATAAACAAAAGAAACAGTAAATCGTACCAATAGCAGTATCATTTTCAAAAATAGAAAGAATAGAAAAAACGCAACAAGCTCCACAGCGGGAATAAGAATAATCATGAAAGCCAACAACCACAAACCCGACATTTGCATTGTCTTCTTCTCTTTTTATTTTCATCATTTTTGGGTTTCTTCTTCTTCTCAGTTGCTTTTAAGTTTCTTGTATTTTTTCGATAATATCAACCAGTAGTGAAGCTGAAGCGTTCAATCAATTGTTGGAAAGTTGCTGCTACAAAGACCAGCTATATATAATGTCAATCAAGGATACTACGACTTTAATGGACATATATATTAATCTTACAAGAAAATGGAGTAAAATCAACGCCGAGCTCTTAAGTTTACGATATATAGCTCCACATCAAATATTGTACGTGACATTGACTGCTGACGAAGATGTCCTGAATATGGTCTTACCGTATTTGACATTGAAGTTGAACATTGTTGATATCCTGGTAAATCGAAAGGGTGAATCAAGCAGCAGTGCCACGAAGAGCTGTGATATTTTAAGGTAATATTTCAACAGAATCTAAATTGTACTGCAGTTTGTAAAATTTTGTACATCAAGTGTTTTAAAATTGTAATCCGTTTATTTGAAAATCTTTCTCTACTTAGAATGTTCTACATTATATTTCATTGTAAATAAAATTATACTTCATTTAACAAAAAATGTACACCATTATTTAAGTTTTATACTTCAAGTGTTCAACTAAACGATTATCAAAAATTGTAATGCAGTTACTGGGGTTTTATACTTCAGATGTTTGGAAATTATACTTCACTTTATCTAAAATTGTACTTCACTTTTTCTGAAATTACACTTCATTTTATACTTCATTTTATACTTCATTTTACCTAAACATGTACTCTATTCGTTGAAGTTCTATACTTTAAGTATTCTATTTAATAATTATCCAAAATTATACTACAATTGCTAGGTTTTATACTTAAACTACTCCAATTTATACAAATTTGTACTCTAGTTATCTAAACTTGTACTTTATTTCACATAAAATTGTACTCTACAATTTAAGTTTTATATTTCAAGTATTCTACTAATGGATTATAAAAAATTGTACTGCAGTTGCTAGTGTTTTATACTTCAAATGTTTTGAAATTATACTTTACTTTATTAAAATTATACTTCTTTTTTCTGAAATTATACTTCATTTTATACTTTATTTTATCTAAACATGTACTTTATATATGGGATTTCTACACTTCAAGTATTCTATTTATTGATTATCCAAAATTATACTTATTTTGCTGGGATTTTATACTTCACGTATTCTAAAATTATACTTTCCTATATTTAAAATTGTACTTTTATTTTCTGAAATTATACTTGCTGCATTTTACAAAGCCTGTAATCTGTTCATTGAAGTACTATACTTCAAGTATTCCAAAATTATACTTCATTTTATCTAAACGTATACTTCAATTAGCTAAATCTATTATATTTCACTTTTATCTAAAATTCTGCATTTTTTTTTTCTAAAATTATACTTCATTTTACCTAAACTTATACTCTATTCATTGAAGTTTTATACTTCAAGGGCAAAATTATAATTTTTGTCATGTAACTTTACCTCAAATGATTTTTGATCCTATAAATTATATAATATCAATTTTTGTCTTATAAGTATCAAAAAATTATCAATTTTAGTCCATTTTTCACCGGAGCCAGTGAAAGTCGCCGGAAAATGTGACGTGGCAGTTTGGGCATGTGACAATTTATTGTTTTTGCCATGTTGGACTGCCAAGTAGGCATTTTTTATCTTTTTCTTGCTTAGTTGGCAATACACATGTAATTTCAAATATTATAGAATCTATATATACACATCTATTTACATATATATATTTATATATTACACATCATCATTTTCCCTCCAAAATATTTTTTTTTTCAGAATATCCTCTACTATATATTTTATTATCACACATATTATATATATCATATATATTATTTCTATATATATATATATATATATTTATATATTACATATCATCATTTTTCCTCCAAAACATAATTTTTTTTTCAAAATACCCTCTATTATCCTTCATTATCCCCAAAACATCCCCATTTTTCAATATATACATATATATATATATATATTATATATACATCATATATATTTCATTATAATCACTCAATACCATTTTCACCCAAAAATTTACTAGTAAAAAGTATTAATTTGACTTGTATATTAAAAAATATCTCCCTCAAAATATAAACAAACATACATATAAAAACACATATTCTTATATATAATTTATAATTATTTACTAATTAAAAAATGAAAAATTTAATCTATCATATTAATAATATTTTTTAACTCACTTGGTTGGCACAACTTTGAATTTAAAAATATACACATATTTATACATATATATATTTATATATAATTTATAATTAATTACTAATTAAAAGACAAAAAAAATTTAATCTATCATATTAACAATATTCTTTTAACTCCCTTAGTTGGCACAACTTTGAATTTTAAAATATACATTGTATACACATATTTATATAAATATATATTTATATATAGTTTATAATTATTTACTAATTAAAAAATAAAAAAATTTAATCAACCATACTAACAATATTCTTTTAACTCACTTAATTAGCACAACTTTAAATTTAAAAATATACACATATATTTATATAAATATATATTTATATATAATTCATAATTATTATTTACTAATTAAAAAATAAAAAAAACATTGTTAAAATAATATAAATAAATTTAAACTAAAAATAAATAAATTAAAAGTAAAAATTTAAAAAAAAAAAAAAAAAAGTGGGATAAAGAATGGTGCAATCTGCCCCCTGATGGGCAGCCACCATGGCTGCCAACCGTGAGCTAGGCGACAAGCAACCGCCTGGCTCATAGCCAGGCGAGCTCGCTCGGCCATGGTGAGCCAGGTGAGCAAGCTTGGCCATGGCCATGGCTGGTGAGCAAGCTTAGCCAAATTCAAGCGGCCAGCAAGCTCACTTGGATCTAGCCATGGTCGAGGCAACCATGGCCAGATCTAGCCGGCCACAATTGGCAGTAGCCTAGCGCGGGGGAGATGGGGGTGCATATATATATGTAGTGTATATGTATATATATGTATATATAAATACATAGATTTAAAAATATATAAATGTAATATGCCAATTAATGCCACAAATTCCATGTCAGCACTTATTTTTTGCCAACGAGGCAGAACCAAGAAATATCCACACACCCTATGTGCCACATCACATTTTTCAGCGACTTTCGCCGACTTCGGCAAAAAAAGGACTAGAAGTGATAATTTTTTGATATTTATAGGACTAGAATTGATATTATGTAATTTATAGAACCTAAAATCATTTGAGGTAAAGTTATAGGACGAAAATTGCAATTTTGTCATACTTCAAGGGTTCTATTAATTAATTATCCAAACTTTATTTAAAATTTTACTTTTTTTTTGAAAGTATACTTCATTTTATACTTTATTTTATCTAAAATTGTACTCTATTCATTGAAGTTATATACGTCATGTGTTCTATTTATTAATTATCAAAAATTGTACTACAGTTGCTAGAGTTTTATACTTAAACTATTCAAAATTGTACTTCATTTTATACATATTTATACTCCAGTCACATAAAATTATACTTCATTTCATAGAAAATTATACTCTATTATTTAAGTTTAATACTTCAAGTGTTCTACTAATAGATTATCAAAAATTGTTCTGCAGTTGCTAGGATTTTATACTTCAAATGTTTTAAAATTGTACTCTTTTTTTTCTAAAATTACACTTCATTTGTCAACCTCAAGGGATGCAATCAAGGAGAAAATTGGTTCGACTAATGCATCGCACAATGAATTGGCTTTAACTAGCAACTCAATTGACGCATAGAGAAATTGCATATATTGGGAGGATCAGACATTTAAGGATGCTTAAGAGTTCAGAATTATGCTTAATAATTATGCGGTGTCTACTTTACAGTCATTTAAATACAAGAAAAATGACAACAAAAAAATCATAGCCATTTGCAATAATGAAAATTGCAAATGGAGAATCTATACATTAAGGCATGAGGCTGATAAATTATTTAGCGTTCGAAAATGCAATCTAGAAGACACATGTGGTGAGGCTAATCTTCGAACAAGAGGAAATCCTAAAGTTGATTCCGCTTGGGTCACTAACACTGTAAAGGATAAATTGAGATCAGAGCTATGTTATTAGCCCTCTACCATATTGAAAGATGTCCACAGAGAATACGGTGTGAAACTTAAGTACCATAAAGCATGGATGGGTAAAGAATTAGCTATGCATGACATCGATGGCGCTGAGAATAGATCTTATGATAAGTTGAGATGGTGTTGTGATGCTGGAAAGATGACAAACCCTGAAAGTATTGTAGACTGTGAGATTGAACCAATTAGTCAAAAAATTTGTCGACTATTTATATATTTCAATACCTGCCTTATTGATTTTCTTAGGGGATGCAGGCCATTGATATTTTTAGATGGCACCCATATTAAAAATACATACAAAGGATGCTTACTCAGTGCTATCAGTAAGGATGCTAATGATGACTTATTCATGCTAGCATATGCAGTTGTTGACTCTGAAAATGATATTAAGTGGAAGTGGTTCTACTTCAAGCTAAGCAATGTCTTAGATTGTCAATATCTGCCTAGCTTATCAAGGTTCATTTTTTCTTCGATCGACATCTAGTTCTTCTTAAGGCCTTCCCCATGATATTTTTCGATAGCCACCATGCATATTGCTTGAAACACTTAGTGGATAACTTCAAGAAATAAGTAAGTGTACTTTATCTTTGTTTGTGAAACAATTATGCGAAATAAACTCTAATTCATAACATTTAGCACATTATTATTCTATTATTTTAAATTTAGGTATTAAGAAAGTACTCTCTAGATAAAAAAAATGTTGGTGCTCTATTTTTATGAAAGTTGCATATGCACCTACAAGGCAGGAGTATACACGACATATAGACAATATTTTGGAGTTGTTGCCGCTTGCAAGAGATTTTATTATGCAATCTAACCCACCATGTTGGGCAAATTCCTTATTCAGTGGAAATTAATGGGGGGTAATAAACAATAATCAAGCAGAATGTTAGAATAATTGGGTTAAACAAGCCCGATTTATGCCAGTTGCAGCCATAGTTGATCACATATGCACGCAAATAATGGTTATGATGCATAATCAACGAGAAGAATCTCATAAGATGGTTGGTCAAATATGTCCCAAGCAAGAGAATGAGCTGGCAATCAATCATATATGTTCTCGTAACTTAAAAATTGTCATGTCTAGCGGTTGGAGCTTTGAGATGATTAAGCAAGATAAATCATATGTTGTAGATTTACATGGCAGGGTTTGTTCGTGCAGAGCATCTCAGATTGATAAAATACCATGCAAACATGCTTGTGCTTGTATCGAGTCAAGGTCATTTTCACCATATGACTTCAACGATCAATACTATCAAGTTGAGATGTATCAACAAGCATACCAAGTAATGATAAACCCTATTCCTACGTTTGATATGAATCTGTTCCCGCCAGATAATGATGGCCTCATTAATGCACCTGATCACTGATCTCAGCCTGGGCATAGAAGGATACAGAGAATTCCATCACAAATTGAGAAACGTGTAATTTAGTGTAAAAGGTTTAGTAGAACAGGGCATAATCGTCGAACCTGTAAAGAATCAGTAAATTAGTTAATATTTGTACTTCAACAAAAAATATTTTATACTTTATTTGTTCTTAGTTTGTATTTCAGTTTTCTCAAATTGTACTCAAATTAGCTTCCCAGATTCAATGGAACTGAAGTGTACTTCAATGAAAAATATTTTATACTTTGTTTGTTCAGGGTTGTACTTTATCTCCTTCAAATTGTACTCACATTCCCTACCCAGTTTCAAATGGATTGAAGTGAACTTCAAGAAAACACATTTTATACTTTATTTGTTCTAGGTTTGTACTTCAATTCCTTCAAATCATACTTAAATTGTCATTGGATTCAAAGTATACTGCAATGAAAAATATTTTATATTTTGTTTGTTCTGGATTTGTATTTTATTTTCTTCGAATGATACTCGAATTTCTTGCCCAATTTCAATTGAAGTGAAGTGAACTTCAAAGAAATACATCTTATATTTATTTTTTCTTGGTTTGTATTTCATTTTATTCAAAATTTACTCAAATTGACTGTCAATTTCAATGGAACTGAAGTGTACTTCAACGAAACGTATTTTACACTTTATTTATTCTAAGTTTGTGCTTTATTTCCTTTGAATTACACTCACATTCCCTGCCTAGTTTCAATTGAATTAAAGTGAACTTTAAATAAGCACATTTTATACTTTGTTTGTTCAGGATTTGTACTTCATTTTACTCAATTGGTTGCCCAGTTTCAATGGAATTGAAGTGTTCTTCAACGAAACACATTTTATACTTTATTTGTTCTGAGTTTGTACTTCTTTGAATTGCACTCACATTCCCCGCCCAATTTCAATTGAATTAAAGTAAACTTTAAATAGACACGTTTTATACTTTTTTTGTTCAATATTTGTACTTCATTTTACTCAAATTTTACTTAAATTGGCTGCTCAGTTTCAATAGAACTTAAGTGTTCTTCAACAAAACATATTTTATACTTTGTTTGTTTGGGTTTGTACTTCATTTTTTCGAATTGTACTCACATTTCCTGCCCAATGTCAGTTGAATTGAAGTAAACTTCAAAAACGCATGTATTATACTTTGTTAGTTCTTGAATTGTACTTCAATTTCCTCAAATTGTACTCAAATTGGCTACCCAGTTTTAATGAAATTGAAGTGTACTTCAACGAAACATATTTTATACTTTTCTTTTTTTGGGTTTGTACATCAATGCCTCCAAATTGTACTCAAATTTTCTTTCCAGTTTCAATTTAATTTAAGTTTACTTCAAAAAAATATATTTTATACTTTGTTTGTTTCATGTTTGTGCTTCATTAACTCAAAATCACTACCAAATTTCAACAAAAAATATTATAAATATGGATAAAAAATTACACTTATATAAAAAATACTAAAAAATACTATTATAAATAAAGTATGCTTCAATTTACGTATGTATTTACATACAAAGTACAAATAATGTAATATTTCTTGATATTTTTTCCTTATTTTGATAATTTTGAATTTAGTACCTTAATATTTTTACTAATATTGTTGAACTAAAATTTGTTCAATGATTTGAATTTTAAGTCTTGGTAAATAATAATCAAATTATAAAAATGTGTGTAATATTTATCATATGAATAAAAGAATGTTAAAGTTTTAATTTATGAACCACTAGTGTTCAATCGATGAATGTTGTCAATCGCGGTAATAAAAGAATTCTTATGCTTTAAAAGATGTTAACAAGTGAGAATTTGACAATAATATCCACAATATCACCGGTACAAATACGTACATCACATGATATGATAATTTCAAAATATTGTACATGACAATCATTTTAATTATTGGAGAATAATTTTTCAATTACAACAAGTGTACTTCGAAAGAATATATTTTATACTTTGTTGGTTCAATATTTGTACTTCAATACGCCAAAATTGTACTCACATTCACTGCCAAATTTCAATTGAGTTGAAGTGAACATTAAAGAAACACATTTTATACTTTGTTTGTTCAAGGTTTGTACTTCATTTTTCTCAAATTATATTCAAAATCCTTACCCAATTTCAATTGAATTGAAGTAAACTTCAAAGAAACACATCTTATACTTTATTTTTTCTTGGTTTGTATTTTACTGCCCTCAAATTGTAATCAAATTGGCTGCCCGGTTTCATTGAAATTGAAGTGTACTTCAACAAAAATATTTTATATTTTGTTTGTTCTGAATTTATACTTTACTTTTTTCGAATTGTACTCAATTTCAATTGAAGTGAAGTGAACTTCAAAGAAACGCATCTTATACTTTATTTTTTCTTGGTTTATACTTCATTTTACTCGAATTTTACTCAAATTAGCTGCTAGTTTCAATGAAATTGAAGTGTACTTCAACAAAACACATTTTAGACTTTGTTTGTTCTGAATTTGTACTTTATTTTCTTCGAATTGCACTCACATTTTCTACCCAATTTCAATTGAATTAAAGTAAATTTCAAAGAGACACATTTTATACTTTGTTTGTTCATGGTTTGTACTTCATTTAACTCAAATTGGTTGTTCAGTTTCAATGAAACTAAAGTATACTTCAATGAAAAATATTTTATACTTTGTTTATTCTGAATTTATACCTCATTTTTCTTAAATTGTACTCAAATTTCCTGCCTAGTTTCAATTGAATTGAAGTGAACTTTAAATAAAGACATTTTATACTTTATTTGTTCAAGGTTTGTACTTAATTTTACTCAAATTAGATGCTCAATTTCAATGAAACTAAAGTATACTTCAATAAAATATATTTTATACTTTATTTGTTATGGGTTTGTACTTCATTTCTTTCAAAGTGTGTTCACATTCCCTGCTCAGTTTCAGTTCAATTGAAGTAAATTTCAAAGAAACACATCTTATACTTTGTTTATTCTGGCTTTATACTTCATTTTCCTAAAATTATACTCAATAGAATCAAAGTGTACTTCAACAAAAAATAATTTATACTTTATTTGTTCTGGATTTGCACTTCATTTTCTTCGAATTGTATTCAAATTCACTAGGCATTTTCAATTGAATTGAAGTGTACTTCAGCAAAACACATTTTATACTTTATTTATTCAAAGTTTGTACTTCATTTCAGTCAAATTGTACTCAGATTCTTTTCTTGTGTTCAATGGAATTGAAGTGTAGTTCAACGATAATTGTTTTATACCATGAAACTGGGCATATTATACATCAGTACAACGGTTATACTTTGTTTTTTTTCCACTTTTATACTTCATTTGCTTCAAATTGTACTCAATTCATTGCCCAATTTTAATTTAAAGTATTATAAATGCCTGATGGAAAATTATACTTACATACAAAATAATATTATATACAAAGTATGCTTCAATTTACATATGTATTCACATACAATGTGTGATTCAAATCTTGGCATTTTCATGACTTAATATTATATATGCCATTGTCACACGATATTTGTCCATGTTAATTTTTTCAGCAGTCCTCCAGAACTCAAGGGTATCTCTAGCGAAACATTCTGCCCAAAGGCACACATAGCACCGCAATCTACTGTACCCTTTTGTTGTCTGCTTTTTTTTGGCCTCATTAATTCATCCACATGACACTCCAATGAAAGCCTCATGTACCGAGAATAGAATGAAGCCTACAAAAATATTGATCAATTGTTGACTCCCTACTTTATGAAGAGATCATAGGGAAAGGAAGCAAACTTACAATAGCAGTAGCTATCGGTTTGTATCTGGTGGCTATTATTGAATTCATATACAAGAAAAAATGAGTTGAGGCGTCGAGGACAACCAAAAACTAGTGATGGTGCTGAAAAATTGGTAGGATTATGTAATGACACTAGTTTACAACATCCAATGTGAGGTATTCCAAATCTTTACAAGTGAATAAGTTAGATGTAGATATCAACTCCATGAATTCTTCATCCGTAATATCCTTCAAGTTGCGTCCCTCGAGTCCATCTAATATATCAGCCTATAAAGTATAAAATAAATGGTTATACTCATTGGAAACGTGAACTAAATTAAGTTAGGAAACCGCCACATACCTACACTATTGCTAACATAAACGACACCTTGTGGTGACACTTGTTGCCAAAAAATGGGCTGCATAATATCGACATGCAATAGTCCACTATGTCACCAGTAAGTTCTCCTCCAAATAAAAGCTCACAAAAGTTTCTTCTATCTAGAAACTATCTTACTCCCTCCCAGACAGTCACCTTACACAATTGTTAATTATTAGTTCAGACACCAATTTATCCAAAAGAAAATTAATAAGTAAATTTTGTTACCTCAAATTATCTCTTCTGACAAAGTTGTCAATGACTTCTCAATCTTCTATTGGAATAAGTTCACGACCTCTATAATTAGTCCTTCCTATAAGGATCAGGCGCTTCAATCTTTGGGCTGGCTAGTTCTTATGCCACCTGGATTAAGCTGATGTCTTTGATCTCCTACAGTACAAAATACAGCACATTAGGTATAAAGTATTAACAATTGAAGTACAAAAGACTAGCACATTAAGTACAAAGAATCAAGTATTGAAGTATCCCCTATTGAAGTACAAAATATACCAACATAGAGTACAAAATCCAAGCACATTAAGTACAAAGTATCAACTATTAAAGTATCCCCTATTAAAGTACAAAATATAACCAACCTGGAGCACAAAACCTAGCACATTAAGTGCAAAATATCAACTATTGAAGTATTCCCTATTAAAATACAAAATAGCCAACATGGAGTACAGAACTCAAGTACATTAAGTGCAAAGTATCAACTATTGAAATGTTCCTTTATTGAAGTACAAAATACAACCAACATAGAGTACATAACTCAAGCACATTAAATGCAA
>JACGDI010005294.1:128872-163906 GCA_014898725.1 Jacaranda copaia
GAGAGAGAGAGAGAGAGAGAAATGGATTTGATAATTGGGTGACGTAGTTTTACCTGTGCTTTTGATCTCATGATTCTTTGATCGTCTTATGTCTTGTGTTTGAATTGTTGTGTAATTTCTTCGTTGCTGTTTTATTGATGGTTTTGTTTTCGGTTCGTGTAAACTGTAAATCGGGTTGAATTTTCAGATAAATGATTTTATTGTTGCAAGGTAAATTCTAGTTTGGGTGGATTGCTGTGAAAATTAGGATAATTTTAGTGTTATGATTGGTCATTGGTCACAACTGTGCTGCAAAATCATTTGAAAGCATTTGATGTATAGTTTAGTCTTGAATTTTTATTATTCTCTCTCTAAAAAACACCTCGTTCTTACATGAATAGTTATAATTATGTTAGTGGATTTGAAATGATGAATTGATCAGTTTGTCTTATTATTGTTGGTGGTGGTGGTGGTGCTGCTGCTGGTTTTCATAATTTCAACTTCATGATACAATCCGCTACATCTTGCAATTTTATAGGACCGCTGAATCTGTATTTAAGTTATTTACATGTTGACAATGGAATTTTATCCTTGCAAGATTGGTTGATTGTAATGGTTCCACAAGTTCTTTTGACTCAATTCCTGTCATATTAAATACATTGAAATAATGAGTTTCAAATAATCCGATGTTGTTTATGAGTGAGCTCTCATGATTGAATTTGAGGAAATAGAAAACCTTGATGCTATAAGTATTTGGGAAGATTCTATTCCTGAAAAAAGTATCAACATTAAGTATATTTCCAAGTTAGTTACAATTTGAGTTACACTATTTGTTGGGAAAAGCGAGTACTCCATCCGCCCCCTGGAGGATAGCACGTGTGACTTAAAGTCAAATTTGGGCTCTTTCTTTCAGAATCACCTTTTAGTTATTAAAAATATTAAATGATCTCAGCAATAAAAAATTTTCCATTTAAAAGAAAATCACATGTTGCTTAAACAAAAAATAAATATTTAATGGGCATGTAGTTGATTTCTTTTTGTAGATGGTGATTAACGCATATGGTAAAAAAAAATTATTTTCTGAACAAGAGTGCATATATTATTGAATGTACAAATTCATCATAACGGATGTGTTTTCTGGGAGAAGTGAAATTAGAAATTCAAACTTTCTATATGGGAATGAGAAAATATAGAATTTTCTGGTTGATGATTGTAGTTGCAATCTATAATGTCATGACACTGTTTGTTCTTATCAGAAAAAATACTTACATCTGCAATGCAACAGGACAATGTCTTTGTTCAAATGCATTGTTCAATTCAATATAGAGTTATCAAGGAAAATGCAGATGATGCATTTTATGAATTACAAAATCCTCAAGAGCAGATTCAGTCTTATGTATTTGATGGTAATTAGAATATGTTTCCCTCTTGTGTTTTCTGCATCTTTCTATCACTTCTGTTATACCCATTTTTCTAATTTGCATCTATTTGTGTTATTAGTGGTCCGAGCACATGTTCCTAGAATGACTTTGGATGAGCTGTTTGAACAAAAGGGTGATGTAGCTCAAGCTGTACTAGAGGAGCTTGAGAAGGTATATTTATGTTTTTCAAATTGACATAGATAATATGATGATATCAAATATCTTCATACCTGGAAAATTTGGGGGAGTTGAAGTCTCTACTCTGTGAAGTGAGAAGTACCACAACCCAAAGGTATTGGAGTTGGTGTGAATTTTTTTACTCCATGTGATGACTCTACATTGTGTATCTGGAAAGATGCTCAAGCAAAGCGTTTTCCTATAGCTTGTATGCTTGGAACCCAAGGAGTGGTAAGGATTCCCAGATGAGAAGCACCTATGTACACAACAGAACAAAGAGGAACAAGCCTGATAACCTGAGGCATGCTTGCTATCTATAGTATAAAATCTAGATCTAAAACTTTCCTGCAGGTTTATGCAGAAAGTTTGAGAAAAATTATGTGTATCTTTCTGATTCCAATAACAGCTCTACCTGATATCAGTTAACCAAGGTTCTCTACTTGAACTGTGTGAGCTTTTCACAGTATCATTTTCTATGGCTGTGTTATTTGATTTCATATCATGTAATTTGAAACTGAAAAAGATAGGTGAAAAAGAACTGTTGGGGGGAAAATTGTGTAGCAAACTAGCAAAAAAAGATCATTTGCCATGGCTATTCTGTTTGTTTCGCAAGCTGCTCTTTATTAGCATGTTCTCTTAGATGTCTAATTTAATATGGCAAGATATGTTGTTCAAAGGCTTTATTTGTAATTGATTTCATTTTTCAGGTGATGGGAGCATATGGATACAACATAGAGCACATATTGATGGTTGACATTATTCCTGATGCCTCCGTGCGGAGAGCAATGAATGAGATAAATGCAGGTTAGCATCCTTGGCGATTTTGCTTTCATTAATGCTTTAACTTTGTGGAACTTTGAGGCCATATTAGCAAAACATGCAAGCATTCAGGAAATGCTGTCTAGAATTTGGATGTGTGCATTTAAAATTAGTCAGACTGCTCCTTTTTCTTTTTTGAGTTTTTGAACTGTGTTTCTAAGTTTACAAACTGCTGCCCTCATGATGTATGTGAATGGCACTCCCTTGGTACGATAGGAGTGAGGTCTTCAATATTCTTTTCATCATAACGCATTTGCTTATTTTGTTTCTCGAGAAGATAATTTATAGATTATATTACTCTCCCATGGCCCTTTGAATGAAGTCTCTATTTATTCTTAACTTTTCTGGTTCACTTTCTCTTTCTCAAGGAGACAGAAAAGTTTTGCATAGGATGGAAGCACTTGCAGTTTTATGTCGGGCTAGATTTGCATATGAATTCTTATATTTCCAAAAGCAGACTGGTTGTTTTGCATGACTTGTATCTAGCTATAAATATGAATTGATTGGAGCTTTCGAAGGATGAAGCATGAGGGTGCCAAATTGAATGTTAGAAGGTAAAATGTGAAAATAAAATGTGTTTATTGAATAGCTCACTGGATCAGTGAAGATGGTCTTCTATGCATTATTTATTTAGGTACGTTTACTGCAGTTTACTTCTCTTTTGGTAGAATAAGTAGTAATATGAATGATAATAATGGACAAGCGTTCTTGTTTGATTTACTGTTTCCAAAATGCTGAATGTATGTCTCTGCTTCCATTTGGTTCTCTCTTTGTTGTTGGTTCTTGAGTGTCAATACCCCCGTGGATTCCTTATCTCTCTCTCTTTTTTGTTCTTATGGAATAGTTAACTTTGTAATATGTGCTGCATGGAGACATCTAATATTGTTTCTTAATGCTGCTAATGGTGCAATTTTATTTGATATGATAGCTCAAAGGATGCAGCTTGCTAGTGTATACAAAGGGGAGGCGGAGAAGATTCTCCAGGTTAAGAAAGCAGAAGCTGAAGCAGAAGCCAAGTATCTTGGTGGAGTTGGGGTTGCCAGACAGAGGCAGGCTATTACAGATGGCCTTCGAGAGAATATCTTGAACTTCTCCCACAAGGTTGAGGGCACCTCGGCAAAGGAGGTTATGGACCTTATCATGATAACCCAATATTTTGACACAATCAAAGACCTCGGAAATGGTTCCAAGAACACTACAGTTTTCATACCCCACGGCCCTGGTCATGTCCGGGATATTGGTGAGCAGATACGTAACGGGCTGATGGAAGCTTCAAGCGCACAGGTCAACGTGGAATAATCAGGCTGGTTTCTGTGAATATCTTCCACCAGTGTTCTATGGACTCATATTTTCGCTTTTCATAATAGAGATTTCCTGTTAAATCTAAAGATACGTTCGAATCGGTATTCCTGTCTATAGGTGCCTACTAAGTCTTCTATCTTTACGCCGGTGATTGACAGCTCTTGTGAAAATATGATGTTACTATTGTGGTTGGATTTAACTTATGTTTCCGTATGGTTGTTTACGGATTGGATTTAGATCGAATTTATCATATTTGAATTCAAATTTGATTATTAAAATTCACATTTGAATCTAATCAAAAATCATATAAGATTTTTATTAGTAAGTTTTATATCTGAATCAGATGGATATTCGAAATAGCAGTAAAAAATTCAACTCGGTTTATTTTTTGTTTCTATTTTTTTCTTTTTTTTTTTCCTTTTAAAGTTTATAAAAATATTGTGATCATAAAATATATATACATCATATTTGAATTTTTAATAATTTTTTATTATGTATTAGTCCAAAAGTTAAATATTTGAATATTAAATTTTTTTTATTATATTAATACATAGATGAATTATTATATGTTATTATATTTGATATTTTATTAATATTTTTTTTATTTTTTAGGTTAAAGATTTAATACTAATAGTATAATATAGATATTAGTCAACATAATATATAGATTTTATTTTAAAATTTTTATTAATATTATATATATAAGAGTATTAATTTAATAAAAAATATTAAAGTTCGATTTCAATATTTAACGGATTGGATTACTTAATTTTATATTGAATTTATTTATTTCATATTACGAATATTTATTATTGAATTTAATTCATTAAATATTTTAATTGGATAAAAAATTTAAAATTTAAATTAAATTCGATTCAGGCTTCTAGGGAGGATAGTTGCAGACGGAGAGGACAAAGTGGGTTTGAATCAATGGTTGAACCCAATGCTGCAATGCAAAAAGTTTTGGGTGATTTTGAAGATGACTTAAAAGTGGTTTTGGCAAGTTTTGGGTCTGAAATGGACTCAAAATTGGTTCAACTACAAAATCTAACTAAAATTTATTAAGTATAAAAACTAAATTTTGAATTAATTCTTTCTGCTTCCTTATTAAACGTGCTTTTTCATTACAAATTTTTAAATCCTAGTAGGCATTTTGAACTTCTTAACAAATAGCATGTTACAAAAAAATTAATAAAATAAGTATATAATTTAATAAATTATTTTATTATATTGTAAAATTGTCTATTGAATAAGGCGTAAGAGGTACCAATAAAATAAACTCACAATACAATAAATTATTCCTATTATATTGTAAATTTATTGAATAAGGTGAAGAAAGTATGTTGATATTATTATTTCCTTTTGAGCTAATGCTTTTGAACAAATAAAATAAATCAAAAAAGGTTTCTTGATATGAGACTAAATAAATGCACCCAATTTATTTTTAACTCGATTCATTCTCAAGTAAGGGTATAAATGAGCCAAGTCAAACTCGAATATAATGAGTTCAAGTTCGATTCGTTGAATAGACGAAGGCTCGGGTGAACCTTATCAAGTTTTATAAAATCATATAAAATAACTTATTCTTTTATAAGTTTGATAAGGTTTGTCACAAGTTAGCAAGATAACTCGATTCATATAAATTTGGAAGAACTATAACTCGTATAAGTTTGGATTGGTTTGTGCTCATTTAAACTTAAAATAAAATCTATAATTATAAACTTTTAAAAAAATTGTGTTATTTTCTTAAAATAACAAACAAACTATTACTACTGCTGCTGCTATTATTATTATTATTATTATTTATTTTTATGGACCTTGTTATATATAACTTGATATGGGAGCCCAACAGGCCCAACCCAATAAGTCATTAACTCCATAGAATTCTTTCAGGCCCACTTAGCATCTAAAGCACAACTACGGTTCTAGACCCAATTAGACCAAGTCATTTGACCACAACCGCCAAATTGAGCGGATGGTTCTTGACCCTACCCAACGGGAGGTTTCAAGCAGTCTAGTCCAATCAGTTATCTCTCTGGTCGAGCGGTTTCTATGATCGATTACTGTCGACCAAAGTGCTCATTCTAGTGTCGAATCGTATCCCTACCGCATTCAATGTTCTGACAGTTAGCATGCCTTCGTGTTAATGGCGCATGCCGTCCTAATACTGCCTTTGCCACCAACTCTGTCAGGAGGCGCGCCTCTAGAATAGTATTCTCCTAAAAAAAGTAGGAAATGATACTACCTAATATAGTATAGGGTAGAAAATAACCTACAACTCCCAACAAGGACAACAGCCCTCTACCTACACTTGATGAGGGCATTGTAGGCGTATCACCTACCTAGAGAAAGCTATAAATACTCCATTGTCAGCTACCCTCCAAGTGTGCCATTTTTACTATACGTTCTTACTCTGTTGCTTCTCTTACTCGACAAATACTAATTTGAGTATCGGAGTGCCTTAACTGGGGGCACCTCGACTAATCTAACATTTGCCAGTGGTTGCAAATCTCAACTTAAGAAAATATTACTGTTGAACCATTTGACCTCTCTAGTCGAATTAGCTCAACCACAACTCAATCCAGTTAAACAGCTTTCAACCTCATCATAAATATACATACAAAATACAAAAAAAGCTTGTTTAGGCTCGCAACTTTTTCAAGTCTAATATTATTGAACTCAGCTCAACTTACTTAATTGACGAGCTTGAACTGTTTGTAAATTATGTCATTTAATTTACACCCCCATGCTCAAGCTATCTACGTAAACCCTTGTTTGCTCTTGCTTGCCTACATTTGAACTTGTTACCACCTACTCGTCAATAATTAGATAAATTACTTTCCATATTTTTCACTATAAATATTTGAATTGGTTATTATTAGTTAAAAAATTCTTATCTGAACTATTCATACAATTCACATATAATATTTTCTTCTAAAATTTTAATTTTTTTATAAATTCAATAATGCATATCGTTTGATGGAATTAAAACCAAAAAAAATGTATTTTCATCATTTATTGTTCAATTAATTTTGTTCCACTTAATACCTCTTAGAAATTCATACTTGCCAACTAGACAGCAACTCTTTGTGGATTGCATATTGTTAGAGCTCCTGACATTGATCACGTGTATCATTGTCAAATTTATATATATGAAATTTAGAGTTCAAATTTAAACTTTAACTATATGGTATGATTCAAAAATTCAAATTATTTGGTCCCACTAGTCATTATCAATAGGATCAAAGTTACTTCTGACAAAAGATATATCGAAGAGCTAGCGATGGGCCAGCAAAAAATCAAAATTTATTAAAAGTTTGGTCTAAAATTTATTAAAAAATAACTTTTTATAATTATATCAACAGTAATTTAGTAAAAAGAATATTACTCGGCGCAGGTTCAATGGATAACAAAAATGGAACAGCAACAAGCGTGCATTTAAAAAAATTGACATGTATATTTATGAACTAATCAAACCATATTAGACGATTATGATTAGCGTAAGTGTAGAAAAATCATGAATGTGATATTGCAAATCTAAAGTAAGATACCACAATCATACCATAATCTTTGGGCTTGGAGAATACTTCTCATTACCACACAAAAAAATGGATTGGCTTTACAAAAAGAAATAAATAAAAACAACATAAAGAGGTTTGAAAAATTTTGAGTGAAGCAATTAATGATTCCTCTTATGGTAAGCGAAGATCAAACAAACTTGCCTTTGATAAAAATTTGAATAATAATTAGTTCAAAAGAGCCACGTATAATTAAAAATAGCCACATATATATATATATATATATATATATCGAAATGATCGTATATCATCAATTGATATCAAGAATCAATACAATTTTGTGGCAATCCAATGATTCATCTCACTATCTTTCTCATTATTGCTATTACTTTTTCTATTATTGCAATGTTTTCAAAACAAAAACCATCTTATTTGTATTCTCATCTTGTGAAAAATGTCACTCGTGCCTCTATTGTGGGGTATTAAATATGTCGACTATTCTTTTTTAATAATATTTAAATTTGTATTTTTATTATATTCTTTAAATAATTGAATTTTGAATGATCCACGTTAATTTAGGTTAACTTGACTTATTAAGTGACAGTCGGAGATGGAGCCAAGGGAGCTGACAAGGGCAACCGTCACCATTTAAAATATTAAAATTTTATTTTTTATATTAAAAATTTTTAAATATTACACTTTTGTCATTCTCAAATTATAAATTTGCCCCTCCTCTTATTGAAAATATGCCTTTTATCTCATTGTACTTCTTTGTATATATGTGAAAAATATAATATATATATATATATATATTGTATTTTTGATAATTTAGAATTTCGCCCCCATAAAAAAAAAATTCTAGCTCCATCCCTAATAATAGTCATATACAAATACTTTTGTACATTTAGAGTATACAATCCTATTTTTTTCTTTTATGATAATGTCTTTTTTTAAAAAAAGATTTTACCTCCCTATTTTCTATTTTGATTGAACATTGAATATTATTAGACAAATTCAACAGTCCTAACTTTTATTTAATTTTAAGACAAAAGATCCAACTATTTGAATTCCAAGTGCAGATCAAATCATTCCATCATTTGACTAAAATCATATTTCGCCATACTCACATTAATATCCATGGGAAAATGTGTGCATATTACTCGTCAAAAATTCAAATTTGGCTGCATGTAAGTCATCGGATTACAGCTATACCCAATTTGATTACTAGTTCAATTTTTACCAAATTAAGTCCAAATAGGATTTTTTTTCCCCATCTAGCAAGTTATTTTCTCATGGGCTACAAATACATTAATTGGAATACTCAAATACAGAATTTTTTTCAAAGTGAATCTTTTGATGTAGTGGGGTTTAAACAGATGCAAGAAAGATAACAGAACCAGAGGAAAATGAAACTGGAAAATATCTTGTAAGTTTAGAAATTGAATTTTAAGTTGTGTCATATAATTTATAAACTATTAAATAAATATATAATTCATTTATGATAATATTATATTTGTATTTAATAATTCACAAGTCACTTGCGTACCCAACCAACAATAATAATGAGTTGATTAGTTGCCAAATATAGATTCAAAACTTGTCTCCCCCTTTTTTTTCTTTTTGGTCCAAAAAAGTGAAGGTTTTGGCTTTGTTAACTAGTAATAAATTCTAGGAATACAAACAAGTTGAGTCGAATTTAACTCAAGCTTGAATTGTTTTGAGTTTGAATCGAGTTGAATTGAGTTCAAGCTTTAATTTGAACCAATCTTGAGTCATTTGTACTTAGATTTGAGGATCACAAGCCAATATATATTTAAATATTATGTTTTATTTTATTAATAAATATATATATCATATTACTTTTTTTGTATTTCAAATTTGAGCTCAAACCTACGGTTATTTATAACCATTTGCCAATTCGAAACTTATCAAGCCGAACTAGAGTTTAAAATTTTTAAGCTCATTTATTTCGAGTTCAAACTCAAATTTTCTCCAAACTCAGCTCAACTAGGCTTAGCAAGATTGCATCCCATAATAAATTCCCCACTTTCGAGGGGTGTTAGAAAAGAGAAGAAGGAGATCCAATCGTGTCGATATATTGTCCTACTAGTATGCATTTTGGAGATAGATTTTGTCCTCAAAATGAGCATTAGAGAGTGAGAAAGGCGAACAACTTATAAATTATTTCAAGACCATTGAGTTATCTGCGTGCAACCACGCTAAGTACAGCTAAAAGATAGATAGGATATTTTCCATCAGTTTCAGTGTTAAATGTAGTCCCCAAGAATATTGCCATTTATGGCATGCATGGCTTACAAATGCTGCTTCTTCCTCCCTAGGTTGTTGTACTCCAAATAATGCAAATCATTCAGCCCGCAACTCGCCTCACTTAATGCAACTTCACTTTTTTTAACCACGAAAAGTTGAAACATCAGCTATAGTTCTGCAGTCACGAGAGCGAAAATTCACCTACCATGTGTTTGATTTCGGATTACAACAAATTCAACCATTAGTAACAGTAAAAAGCAAAAGTAGAAGTAAAAGTAGCCAACAGCAGCTAACATAAAAGTTTGTTTCTGGAAGAAGTTTGAATTCAAAAAAGAAAAGAAGCAAGATTGGAATTCTTTGAGTGGGAGTAAAAGAGATGAGGGACAGGGTAATTATGGGGGGTCATTGAAAGGATGGAGATTCTCGTAGAAAAGGAGTGTTGTTGTGTACTATACTAATCATTATATCACCTTCTTCTTTAACAAGAACATTAGAGAATTTGAGGGTTGGAGCCATACCGTAGGATTGAAAAAGCTCTTTCTTCTCAAGTTTGGTGAGTAGTCATTGTTAACTATCCTTGCCGACAGGCTCATCTGTCTCTCCACCAAAAATTGGTACCTAGAGCAAGAACTAGGGGTTAATTAGCAAGGGCTAAAGGCAGAGTTAACAAGCATCATTGAGGGTAGTTTTGTAATCATTTAAACGACGTGTTGTGTTCTAGAATGATGAGTCTCTTTCGAAAAGAAAAATGTGGATTCTCTTCTAATTGGTTGGATTATAGGTGCAATGATTTACTTCACAAGTAAGTCTATTATATAAGTTCAGGATGGCACGATTGCATTAGGGAAAAGAATAGAAAAAGTATGTATCAAAGGGTCATAAACCGATCGGTAGGCCATAATCAATAAGTAGCATAGAATGATCATAAAACCCTGTTTAATAAGTGGAGTACATTTGATGTATGTTCTTAAGTTAGGCAGTAAGGTTGAAAGAAGGGCAATTACTCGTTATTAAAACCAACATTATCTAAAATAGGAATCTATTTTTTTATTTTTTTGTTTTCTGCTCAACAGTTCGATATACCAAAAAGGAGAAAATGTATAACCCTTTTCCTAAGTTATCGTTGTTGTTTTTCGCACAGATATAAAAGGAAGTGGAGCAAATGATCAAATAGGGCTACAGAGGAAACAATGAAGGCATGGTAAAAGAATGATTGAGCACCAAAAGAAGAAGTACCCTCCTTTAGAACTATAATTGGGGGAAATGGGGTAATGACCAATTCATTATAGACCCCATATGAGGTGTTGGCATACATTCTATATTCCATACCTCTCTCTCTAACTTTTGCTACCATCCCTTGTACCATTCATCATAAAGTCTTTAAAGGATAATCATGCACATACTTTAGTTGATTAGTACCTTTTACTTGACAGGTGCTGTGATGCCGGGTATAAATCGAGTATCCTTTCATGCATGTGCAGATGGGGTTCCCAACTGTTCATCTCAAGTTGCTACTAGTACTTAGGAACTATCAAGCCTCCAATTTCCCATGCAGTCCATCCCTAGCGCAAAACTATACACGGTGAAAATTAGTGAGAAAGATAACCCGAAGGCAAAACTAAGTAGTAGATGACAGATAGAAAAGATAGGTCATTACCAAACATATGTAAAGCATGAAAACCGGAGCTCCACCACCAAGAATATTTACCTACTGGAATTACAGTCAATGATACATACAATAAAGTAGATCTTGCTAATCAGTTTCAAGTTTGTTGCAACATCCATTTCAGAGACAGAATGCATTCAGGACCCGACAGGTGACAGCCCCCTCGCTTGCGGGTTGCTCAAAGACCTGTTTAACAATTATGGAAAGGTAACTAATCACATAAAACTCTATTTTTTCCAACATTGGGTTTGAAAAATTCAACAAAAGGGCCCTGCCGAAAGCAAGACAGCATAAGGTTGTTTATAAGACAAGTTAACAGATGCCGAGGTAAAAGCTTTAGTAAAATAATTAGGTGAATACACACACAGAAAGAGGAGAGGAGCAAAAACCTTACGGTACTTTCTCTTTGACCATGATAGTAGAAAACCAAAACTATTTGATGGACTTCCACTATCCACAGTGGGGCACAGCTGCAGGCACTCTCGGACACAGATGAGAATAAAGGTGCTCTTCAGCAGTAAATCTGCTTCTTGATTGGCCCAACAGATGACCCAGTCCGGAGTGCCACTCACCGATCGAAATTCAGAATAATAATAATAATTATAATTTACAGGGAAAAAGATACTTTTTTTGTACAAACTAAAGTTCATACCTTTCAAATGCATCCACATGCAAACACAAACTAGTGTTCATGTAGTATTCCTTTCTGGAACTTTTTTCTTTTTCTGAACAAATTTGGACTTGTCTTCAACTATAGCTGGTATGGAAGACACTCCAGTCCGAGAATCTGCTAGTTATAATCAGGCCTGTCAACAAGATTAAGAACAGATAACCTTTTCACAAAAAACAATTCCAAGAAGATAACTTGCCATGTTTGATTTTTACTTTGTGTGCTGCTATGCCAATAAATATTATAGTTTCGGAACCATGAAAATTATAAGAGATTTCATGTTGTTGAAGGTAAAAGTTTATCTATGCAAGGAGACAACATATATTTGTATATTAAGCACAGGGAAAAAAAAAAGTTTTTATAATTTTAGTGTGTCCATTCCCTGCAGCACTGAATCTACCAAATATTTGTAAACACTGGATGGTAATATCACTAAAAAGTTTTATGTCTGCTGATGCTGGACAAGAAATTTTCAAGAGTTTATGCCCATCTATTACCAATTCTTTTAAAGAAAGAGCAAGAACAAAACTTTTCCATTAAGTCAATATCGTACATTTAAACCAAACAGAACAAAACAGAAAATAAAAAATAAAAAATAAAAAATAAAAAAATAAAAATAAAAACAAAAACAAAAACAAAAATTAACTTTTCAGTTGGTCATACAGGATACTGCTGATAAGTGTAAAATCATCCGTTCCAAAGAATGGGTTTGGTGATATTTTACACAAAAGAGATAACCACACGCTGTGAGAATAGCTAAGCATAATGCCTAATTTATAAATAATCCATCAATAATTCACTAGGACTAACCAAGGGATGCTTGCAGAAAAAGTGAACTTTCCATTTCCAATAACCAAGGCAGAGAATCCAACCATTTCAATTTGGAATTTGGTGAGAAATTAGGCAAATGCATAGATCAAATGTTAAATTTCCAAACTTTTACTGATAAAGTATTGCAGTTACTGTTTTAAGCAGGTGAATTGGCAGGGTGGGATTTCAGCCATCGAAAGCTATATAAATTTGGACAACTACAGGAAAATGAAAAAAAGATCTATTTTCACGTGAAAGCAGCAAAATTAACTAGATTTCCTGGAAATATTGAGACCATGACAGATAATGAACACTGCACCATAGTTACAGGCCGATAGGTAAACTTTGGGTAGGAAGGCAGGAATATTAGGTGATTAAAAAAATTGATTTATGTACTTCATCAAACTATAAGTCAACACACTGCAGCTTCAACAACTGAATACAAACAGCATTGATCCCCAGTAACTGGAAAATAGTGGATTGAAACATAACTAATAGTAATTCAAATGAAGGCACCTAATTACAACAAGCAATTCAAATGCTACAATTTCCTGTTCTATTCGTGACTCAGATTTATAACTACAAACAAGAGTGGGTTTCCTGTTTACACATCAAGAGTATCCTCCAACTAATTGGTCAAGAGATGGCCATTTAGCAGTTTCTCACAATAAGGGACTCTTTATACTTTCTATAGATTCAACTCCAAATTCTTGTATTGAAAGAACTAAAGAAGCTGACACAAAGGAGATAAATAAAAAATCAATAAATCCTACACCAAGAATTCTACAAGAGTCAACAAGCAAAAACACTAGATGGATGATGTATCTGCAAGAACCTCATTCAGCATGTCATCCTCACCACTCATGGTGCCAAAAAGTTCGGCATCCTTCTCTTCTTCACTAGAAAAGTTCTGTCTCTCAAGCTTTGCTTGAGCAGCAAGATAAACTAGCTTCTGAGCCTTCTCCAAGCCCGACCTTGAGTGTCCTTGTCCACAAAACCATCTGGTGAAGGTCCAATCGCACTTGATCCCACAGGAAGTTGCATGAAGGAAAAGAAGCCTCACAGCAACTTTACCCAGTGACTTGAAATCTTTTAGACAAGTTTCCCACACAAGTCTACTGCTCTGAGGATTAGCAATCTTCATCTTCCCCGTCACAGGATCCCGCTGCTTTACCTGAACAGCCTGAGCATATAGCGGGTCTAAACCTTCTGACCTCCACTTCATAAGTTCCATTAAAGCAATATGAGCTTCCTCCCTTGAAACCAACCGCGTTACAAGCTTGTCAACATCCTTCTCTTGCTCGTGTGTCAAGCACTTAAAAGGGGGAAGGTACTTCCCACTTGCATCTCTGACCAAATACAACGGATCAAGAATGAATGCAGCTGACCATGCCGGGTGATAGTTCCTTTTAAATCGCCTTTCAACTATCTTCTCAACAGGTCCCTCGGCAAAGTTGTATTTGGTGCACCACTCCTTTACTTTAGCCCTCAATTCCTCCCAAAGAGGAAGACATTTTCCAACTAATGGCCTCTCAGCCTCAATGTCTTCAGCCATCCCCATGACCATCTTCACTAGTGAATGAGCAGCCTCCACATCATTCCAGAATCCAACATCCTGAATCACATCGGAGACTTCCCTAGCAGTACGATCTGCTAAGCAAACAACTTCATAGGCATCATCCAACACAATTAAATGTAGAATTCGGGAACAGCTTAATAAATCATCCAGCATAGCTATGAAAGGACCCAAATTCTTGGAGACGTCACATTTAGGAGGGGGAACTCTAATAAACCCGGCAAGGTCAAACCCTTGCAACCTAAACTTGTGGAAACTATTCCTAATCTGTGGTGTAGAATTAATCAAATTTGCAATTTTCATACAATTATCACTTACAGTCCTAAATAATGGAAGTTCTCTATAGAAGTCCTTTATCAAACTAAAGAATCCCTGAAGCTGACAAGATAAATTGACCATCCACTGATTCTGGAGTTCTAAATTTCTCAATGCTTTCACTTTATACTTATCTGCAACTATGCCCACGCATCTTTGTGCATCTTTACCACATATTCCTTGAATTGTCTCCCACAAAACCTCCTCCGCATACTGTGATGGCACTACGCCACCAGAATATACTACCTTTTGGAACACTCTTGTCCCATTGGGAAGGTTTAGAATAAACTTAACCAGGCACTGATTTGCATTAGCACAATTCTTACTCTTCCACCCATCAGAAGCAAGCTGAAAGAATGCTGCATCCCTAATTTTAGATTCTGACTCCATTCTAGCTTCCTCAAACTTTGTGTCAAGCCTTGCGCTTGAAAACTCCCTTTTAGATACTGCAGGCAAGCCCACCTGGTTGAGAAACGCCTTGAACTTGGGATGTTCAAGATTTGAAAACGATACCGACCCACATGACTCATACAACCAATCGGCTAAAAGACCAAGGGCTGTATTTACTTGATCTTTGCTCAAGGTCGGACTGGGTGAAGTTTTGGGGCTTTTGAGCTTCTTCACACTATTTTCCAATAGTGCCAATGGCCCCAAATCCTCCTTCCCACCGGACAAGGCTAGTGGCTTCAAACTCACTGGCGTCTGCGCAGTTTGTGCTGGAAGAAAGCTTGTTTCATTACTGAAACGAGAAGGATCAATCATGTTAATTGGATACGCCGTCGAAGTAGGAACCACTGCTTGTTGAGATTGTGAGGTTCGCTTGCGATGATTTTGCTGTGAAGAAGGTGAAGCCAAAGGGGGCAACTGCGAAATGGGCTTCAACATTAAGCTGAAATTGGGACAAGTTCCTCTCTTAAGATGCTCAGAAGCAGTCCTCGATGGGTTTGACGCCGAAAATGCAGCATCACAAAGAGTGCACTTAAGTTTCACCGCTTTCGGCATGTTGGTTTCAGGGTGTCTGATCAAGAGGGGCTCGAGATGAGCCCAATACCAAGCTCCTTTCCCTTTGACGGCCTTTGTACGGACTGTCACTAAACCTTCGTACCGCTTATTCACCGCCTTCACCGCCACGTCCTCAGACGCGTCAATTGAGCTTGAATTAGCATTAGACATCGAAACAAACTTTCTTTCCGAAAAAAATGGGTGTCCAAATTTCGGGGCGGGTCTAATTCTCCTTGGCCAAAACCGGGGCTTTTCTTCTTGCAAGTCAGTAATAGTTTACGAGCTAGGTGAGGGTTTGGTGCATCATTTTGAAGTTGGAAACATTTTGTCGTTAAAGGATTAGTTCATCTAGCAAACCCAGCCGCATACGAGGCGGGCTTTTGGTTCCACCGGAGTTCCACGCCGGCGACCGGCATTTCGCCGGGAATTGGAAATATTTCAGAAGCCAAGCAAACTCAGCCAGGTGTTTGACAGATTGCTTAGCTGAACACAACACGAAAGACTACAAGCCCGAGAAATACCATATGGGGTAGAAAGACGGCAATGGCCGACATCTGTAGTGTGAGAAAAGCGAGGCGTTGTATCTATGGGGGAAAGGCGAACGGGGGGAGTGACTATCTCTGAGTTTAATTTATTCTTTTTACAATATTAAAAAGCATTTTTCCTGTTGCCACGTGCTAATTAATCGCATGTGTAGAATCCAACGAATGAAAAGCTGCAGATTTGTCAACAGACTGGGAGCCACTTTAAAGCGGCCAATTAGATTGACTTGCTAGTCAACGGTAGACCAAGTCCGCTGCCGTGGTAGCTAAATTTCCAATGGTTCAAATATTCACATTTACTAAAAACTAAATATGGGTAATTTAATAAAATAAAAACATATGTAAAGAAATATTTTCATTATATTTATAGTAAATATATATCATTTAATTTAATATTTTTTGAATTACTCTTTCTGCAAATTATAATTATATTGCACTAAGTCCATTTACTATCGTTGAACTGAATGCATTGATCCTTTAGTTTAATTTTCATGATTGAATTAGACGCATTATATTAAATCTAATAAAAAATAACATATGTGCAACATGCATAGTGATATAATCGAAATTTTGCAGGTCTGTATTGACCAAATTGAAGAGAATTAGTTGTGGATAATGATCTTGAGCACTAAATAAAATGGGGATTAACTTAAAATTAAAGCGATTGTTGGGCATGTTTTTATTTTTATTTTTAAATTTTAAAAAAAGCATACTTAGTTAAAAATAAAAAGATATTTTAATTATTTGAATAAAAATATTGAGTAATGAAATTTACTAAGTTTATAATTTTTTGTATATTAGAAGATATGTTTTTGTGATCTGTAAGTGTTATATCAAATTTGAGTTATTTTTTATGGATGTGATAGTATGATAATATATTGAATATCAAAATAAATTTATTGAGTAGTATTTAACTCAATAGCATTAATCTCACATATAAAATGTGATGTTAATGATTCGAATCCAGCATACCCCTAACATGCTCGTAAAGAAATATTAAAAATATGAAACTTAAAAGAATGTTCTGGGGAAAGATAAGTTATTTTTTAATATTGCATTATTACTTCAATTTATTAAAAAAATATTATATTTATATTTTGTATATAAAAAAATATGTAATATACATATACTTATATATGTGCATTGCATCATATAAATACATAATATACATGTACTACTTTAATGGGTGCCCAAATACTAAAATTCAAAACTCACCCTAAGTTTAGTTGGTTCTAAAATCCACAACCATTTGATCAACTATTTTTGCTAGCTTATCCAAATAAAAGATTATTAGAATATACAACAGGATTAAAAAGGAAAAAGAAAATTTCCCAAAATTTAAAGAAGACCTTATATGCAGGAAATTTTGTTTAACTTCATGCTCAAATTGTTTTTATGATACTCAACAATATTTCATATTTTTGTAAAAAAAAAAAAAAGAATATTAACTTTTAATAAAAAAAGGAAAAAAAGTATAATGGAGAATAACTTTTACGGACAATTTACCTCACATATATAAAAAGATCAAAACTACAAAATACATCCCACCAGCGTATTTACCTTTATGAAAAAAGAATATTAACAAATAACAGAGGTGAATTAGCATTTAATCTATGTTTAAAATTTTTGATTAAAAAACAAAACTTTTTTATGTCATTACTATTTTATACTTTATAGTACACTCTTTTATTTAAATTTTTTTATTTTTTTATATCCCTAAAAGATTGTCCCAAGACATACGTCAATTCCTCCACAGTATAATAGCAACTAATACACTATCATTAGTGCATAACAGTACAAAAGCAGAGATATTTCCTCTGGATTTTGCGATACAACAAAAGACATTATGGTAATCAAAGTCATAATTATCATATTTAAGTGGACTTAATCAGTCATATGCATTTGTCTAACTCACAACTGTCAACCACTCCATCATACAGTTTAGATATTAACTGCAATTAGACACAACTAAAATTGTTGTCAAAAGTAAAGAACTCTTATTAATTACTTAGTGGAACTTTTTTTCTTTTCTTTTCTTTTCTTTTGTGGTTAATAAAAGTTAATTAATGTGTCGTATTATTGACGCTAATTCATATAATCTTGTAAGAGTCCCACATATATATGTGGACAAGACGTGCATTTGAAATATCGGGTTCTCGCTGGGCCTAATTCTAGTTATGTGGGCTTGTACTCCTAGTAAGAGCAATGTGATATCAAAATAATTTTGATTACATCAATTCTAACTATAGAACGATAATGGATTTGAGGTCTTGGGGTATATATATCTGATTTGAAATTTTTGTTTATGGAATATATAATTGACAAAATATTAGTTAATCACTGAGAGAGTACTTGATTAAATTTATTAGATCTTACAAATTTCTACATCTGGTAAAATATTTTCAAAAGTTTGTAATGTATTAGATCTGATTTAAAAAGAAAAAAGAAAAAAAAAAGATCTTGAATTATTTTGATAGGATGAAATTTTAAAGCTTGTAAGTTGATAGTAATACTCATTAATTTTGTAATTCATATTAGTTAAAATTAAAGTGTTTGTTAATGTTATAAAGATAAATTACGATAACCTTTTTAAGGGGAGATTATAAAATTTTAATGTCTTATTTTTGGGAGTTCAAACTTTTTTCTTAAAAAAATTATCAAAACACTTTATACATTTTATACGTTCTTAAATGTATAATTATAAAATATTTTGCGTAGCAATTCATCCAAACACCATGTAAATAATTAAAATTACATTTACTATTTGATTGATTGAGTTTCATTGAATTGAGTTTGGATTATAATTTTTAGTATCAATTATTTATAATATGAATAACACGCGCCCTAGTTATATAATTCAAAAGAAAATTAGCTTAAAAATTAAGACATTATTAATCCACAATACGCTTGATGATTATATAACATGATTGAGAATTGGTGTAGAAATTAGCTTAATCTATAAGGGAACTAAATTGAAATTTCATTGCACAATTGAGGAAAATTGAAATTTCATTGCACCGTTGTCCCCACTAACAAGTAATAAGCTTATAAAAGAAAAATAGGCCAATCAAACATAATTTTCCCTGTTGGACTGAGGGATGTCATAAACGTGTTATGTGATTCATTGACTTTCCCATGGCTATAAAAAGGATTGTTTTTGTCAAAGAATATGATTTAATAAAAAGAAAAATTTGCATTTGTAGTCCCACTGAATAGGGCAATTTGCAGTTTAAATACCTAAATAATTGCGGTCAATATTTATAGGACCAAAATTCTACTTTTCTTAGTACATTTAGGACACCGTTTAACTTTCCATTAGTTTTTAGACGGAAAGCGGTGCATGATATTCGTCCGCGTGACATTTTTATTTGGATAAATTGCATAAAGGTCTCTAAAGTTTAACCTATATATACATACATACACACACAAATAAAATATAATGAACCCCCAATATCTTGCTACATCTAACATTTTTGAAGAACTGGTAGCATTCATTGACAAATTTACAGAAGTTGTCTGAAACTTTATGTAAAAATCAAAAAATGTCCTTCAAAAGCTATTGCAGTCATTTTTTAGACAAAAATATTCTTAAACCTATTTATAATATTTTTTATACTATGGGGGTGTAATTTTAATATTATTTAAATTATTCATAATAAATTTAAATATATTTTGTTATTAATAATTCTTTAACATTAAATAATCTTTCGATTCAAGTTGAATTTGAAGATTTCTTAAATCATCTTTACATCCAAAAATAATTCTTAAATATTAACTAAACATGAAAATAAAAAAAAATATATTATCTTAGATGACATAATTTCATAATTTTGAATCACATATTTTATAATGTTAAAATAATAAACATATTTAAAATAATAGAGTTAAATATAATTAAATTTATTTATTAGAATAAATAATTTAAAAATAAAATAAAATCTAAAGTAATATAATTAATAATTCACATAACGTGGGAGGTCAAGATTTGAAGCTAACAAATTTTTAATATGCATGTATAAATAAATAAAAATAAAAAATCATTTATTAATCAAAATAAATACTTTAAAAATAAAAATAAAATCTAAAATTTTCATCCTAACAATATAACTTTAATAATTTTAAATAAATAATCATTTTTAATTATTTTAGACAATAAATTAATGATTTTAAATAAATAACATAAGTAAAAAAATCAATTTAAACTGATTTGATTACAATTTACTAATTAATAATAAATAAATAATTAAAAATTTAAGAGTATATATATTAGTGATCATCATGTGCAGTATCTGCGTATGTTAATTTTTGTATATTTCTTTTTCACTAATATAAAAGTTAATTGATATTTAAAATACATATATATGATCCACTATTTTATATAATAATGAGCTTATTTTATCACCCTGCTGTAATTTAAACATTATGTAAATATATAGTCAAGATACCATCCGAATTACAAAAATAATATTGAATTTTTGTTGTGAATCTTTTATCAGTTCCTACAACAAAAACATCTACAATAATAAATCATATTTTTCCCCGACTTTTTTCGAATAAAAATAAATTGCATTAATTAACTCAAGTAAGAAATGAAATTAAATAAACTGTCACATCCAAATTTATTCATGAAATTAATGAAATATTAGAATAAGTTGTTATGTCCAAGGACATACCATGTGTCCGAACCAAGACACAATAGAGGAAAATCCAAGACTCAAAGTCTAAACACAAACTCATCCATCATACTATATATAATCCAAACAAGGAACACCCTTTGTTTGTGTCTTGTGTTCGAACCTATACAATTGTTCATCCATTGTGCCAAGTTGGTGATGTGCAACTCGCAAGTTTGTCGAGCCCCTCCAAAATGTAGATTTTCTGAGTCTGAGGCCTCATTTGTTGTCAGAATTGTGTAGAATATATGTATAATTTAATATAATTAATTATTTGGTTATTATAATTAAACCTTATGATTAATAAAAAAAAGTTTGATATTTTATCCTAAAACATTTGGATTATGTATCTCATTCTCTTGATGCGAGTAGAAACCAAGAGATTAATATATCAAATGACTAAATTATCCTTGCATATATACTAAATATAGACTTAATTAATAAATATGTATATATCACTAAAACTTGAATTATATAACTGAGTTTTTAAGAAAACATTAACTTATTTGTCCAGTCAAATTTATTTTTATAAATTTTTTTTTTACAATGTCTGCCTAAAACATATAAATTTTTATATGAAAATTATTTCTTCCATGATAATAAGATTTCATAACTAAACCTTTTTTCACAAATTGAACAATGAACATATTTTTCAAATATAAATTTACGTTTAATATGAATTTATTTTTGTAAAATTATAAACTAATATCCATAAACATATCAAATCTAAAATAGTTTAATTTATGAAATAAGTGTGTGGTTTTATTAAATTTGAAAGTTAACCACTTTTTCAAAATTAAAATTAACTCTTTTTTACATAATAATAAATTATAAAGTATTTGAGAAAAAAAGTTAAAAATAGAGACTTACTTACTTACGACAATGTTACATGTATTTAAATATTTTCAATGAAGATAATTCAAATATTATTAACATAAGATTAGGGATGAAATTGATGCTTCACACTTATCATAAATTACAATTCTAAGTATCCAAACAACTCATTGTATTAAAATTAGGATATCAAAATTAATAATTCAAGCAACCAAATAAAGTAGTGATATTTTTTTTAGATAATGAATTTTACACTTATTAATCACATCCAATCATATTATGGCAAGTAGACAAGTCCTGAAGGTATTATTGAAAATCGTAACAAGATAATATAATATATTGAAATAAGAACTGTTAAAAATAATAATGATTAATTTTAAGAATTCATGTGACATTGATAAATGCAAAAGAGGTTTTAAGATCTAACATTTTTTCAATGATTATGGTAGAAGATCTACACGCTTTCACCTAAGATTAAAAAATCCAAATAATACATTGATATTCAATCCACACAACAAAATCATTCATTTTCTTGAATTTAAAAAAATTTAATTGAAGGAAAAGTATACATTTTTCCTCGAATTTATGGCTGATTCTCTATTCTAACATTAGTGGTGTACCATATAAATCAAATATCTAAAGTCCTCACAAATCGCATCATGCCTATCCTTGATAAAATTATTTCTCCCACTCAATCGGCTTTTGTTCCTAAAAGGCTCATAACTGATAACATCCTGATCGCCTATGAACTCAATCATTTCATTAACCATCATACCAAAGGGAACGTTGGATACATCGCTCGCTGCTAAGTTGGATATCAGCTATGCCTATGACATAATTGAATGGCCTTTCTTGCATGGTGCGCTACTTCGACTTGGCTTCGCTTCTGATTTTGTCAGAAAAATTTTGCAGTGTGAGACGACTGTTTCATATTCTTTTTTCCTGAGTGGTACACAATTCGGGTATGTGCAGCCTCAGAGGAGTCTTCTTCAAGGAGATCCTTTTATCACCTTATTTGTTTCTGTTTTGTGCAGAAGCTTTTATTTCTCTATTACAACAGGAGGAGGAACAACGACTCATCAAGGGAATTGCAATAGCTCAAGGAGCATCAAGAATTTCACATCTTTTCTTTGTAGATGATACTTTTATTTTATGTCATGCCACAATTGAAGCCGCTCCTGCTCTGTCTCGTGTGTTGGATATATATCAAAAATCTTCAAGTCAAAAGGTTAATGCTGAAAAATCCTCTATGACTTTCAGTAGGAATGAGGCTGACCATATAAAGGATGGCATTCTGCATGTGCTTGGATTTTCGGTTACTACATGTTATTATAAATATCTCGGGCCTCTTGCGGTAATTGGGCGCAGAAAGAAGGAAATTTTTTACTATATTCAAGAAAGGTTGTGGAGCAAAATTAAAGGATGGGGTGAAAAACGATTATCCAATGCTAGAAAGGGGATACTTATTAAATCTGTTCTTCAAGCAATTCGCAGATATACAATGAGTTGCTTGCTACTCTCGAAGACACTTGTAAAGGAACTAGAGGCTTTGATAAAGAGATTCTGGTGGAGGAATGATAAGAAACATTATATTTCATGGTTGCCTTGGGGTATTCTGTGTAGAGCTAAGAAATGTGGTAGTTTGGGCTTCAGTGATTTGAGCTGTTTTAACATAGCTTTGTTGGCAAAACAGGGGTGGAGATTATTAATGTACCCAGATTCTTTGTTGGGGAGGTTGTTTACAGCTCGCTACAATCCAACATCCTCCTTCGTTGACACATGTTTGGGCTTTCGACCTTCTTGGTCCTGGCATAGTATCTTTGCCGCCTGGGATACTCTCCATTTGGGACTCCGATCCCGGGTGGGTAATGGGAAATCAATATCCGTTTGGAATGATGCATGGCTCCCAGATGAAGGTTTCTCAAAAGTGATCATGACAAAGCCATCAGATACCAGTAATCTTTTTGTTGCACAACTTTTGTTGGAATAAGGATTTGATTCATAGGATTTTTTGGGCAGCTGATGTGGAAAGAATCCTTGGTATCCCAATTGACAATCTCCACTTTGTTGATCGGATCATCTGGAAATATTCATCAAATGGGGTGTTTTTGGTGCGAAGCTGTTATCATCTTGAATACGAATGAAGATTAGCCACTGCAGACGAGTCTAGGGAAGGACAAAGCGGTTGTCATAAATGGGACTTTATTTGGCTTGCAAATTTGCCAAACAAAGTCAAAATTTTCATGTGGCGTCTCCGTTGGAATATACTTCCCACTAGAGCTAATCTTTGTGCTCGTCATTTAGACGTCCCTTTGGAATGTCCAACGTGTGGGATGGATGTTGAAGACATTAAACATGTTTTCTGCACCTGTACCTTTTCCTGTGAAGTTTGGTTACGCAGCAGGCTTCCAAAATTTCCCTTCCCGAGGGATCAGTTTAGTATATCTCAGTGGATCTAGAAGGTTTTAATTGAAATTTCACGTGAAGATTTTGATTTGTTTGCTGTGATATGTTGGAGGATATGGGAATATCGTAACACTCATTTACATTTAAATCAAATATCCACAGCAGAAGACATAGGGACAGGGGCTGTCCAATTCCTCACTGTCTGCCAACATGCTGTTAAGCTTGCTGTTCGAATCACGCTTAGGCCGGTGGATCTTAATTGGACATTTAATAGTGCATTTGACCTCCATGTTAATTTTGACGCAGCTGTTTTCCAGCAATCCAACATTGTTCAGCTCGCTATGGTTGCACGAGGTGTGGATGGGAGGTGTTTATGGTGGGAAACAAGGCAAATTCAAGGTCTTTTTTGACTGGTGGAAGCGGAAGCCTGTGCTTGTCTCTTTGCTATTCAGACCGCGTAGCGAAATGGTTGGAGTTCTGTGTACTTTGAAGGGGATAATGTAACCGTCATTAGTTTGATTAATAATGCTGAGGAAGATCTATCTTCGCACGGGGCTATAATTGAGGAGTGCAAGCTGTTGAGTGCAGGTTTTTGGCATACAACATTTGGTTTTGTTAGGCGTCAAGGGAATGCTTTAGCACATACTCTTGCAAAAAACTCTTCGCATGATTCCTGTCCTTCTGGAGACTGGAGAATCCCTTCCCCAATTTGCTATATCTATTGTTTAGTGTTTGATTTTGTTAGCTATGTTCTTACACAAATTGTCTGTAATTATACATGGTACATGCTTGTATTTTATGAATAAAGTTTCAAGTGTTGTTCCCAAAAAAAAGAGATAATTTTTTATATTCTTTTTTATAAACATTTTTTATACGAGATATACAGGGCTTGTTTGTTTATGAATTTGAGTATTTTGATGTTTGTTTATTTATATTTTTGATGATAGTTGAAAAATAAATTAAAAAAAATTATTTATTTATTTGTGTTTTGAGATGTGACAAGATATCATATTAATAACTTTTTTGTTAAGTTGATAATGTGGAATTGATATTTTAAAATTATTTATATATATATATTGAATAGGGGAGACAAAAAGTGAGGGTTAGATATTGAGGAATGGGTAAAAAATAAATTAAGAGGGTATTTTGAATCCTTTTGAGCATATTTTAAATAATAAAATTGAAGAATGTAATGAATTATTTATTTATATTTTGATAATTAAAAAATATTTTAATAGTTTACAAACAAACAAACCCTAATTTTTTGCATTTGATAAAGTTTTAGAAGTGATAAAAATTAAATGAAAAACCAAAAATTCTTAAATTAAGTTCGAAGTATTTTTTATTCATGTACAAATTGGGGGAAGGCGGGAATCTACCTGTGCTTGTCCGACGTGTCATAAATACAGAGGCGTATGGCACGTGTTACAAGCCACGGCCGTTGATATTACCATCTAATAATTTCCCATTCGGCGTTAGGGTTTAAGACCGCCAGAAAGCACCGTTTTGCCCTGCTAGGCTGCTCTAGGGTTTTAGAGACCATTGCGGTTGAACTATAGCAATGGCTTTTTGGGGTAATCTGATTACGTTGACAATTATTTCTTCAAATTTCACTTTCATGTTTTAATTTATTAGACACTTTTTTTTTTTAATTTTTCAGATTCATATATTAACAGTGTTCTTTCTTTTTTCATTGAAAAATCAGGAATCGAAGTAAAACCAGGCAAACCGTACATTCATCAGTCCGATGATGAGAGAGGAAGGCTTCATGTATCCCAGGTTTGTTTGCGAGGATAAAATTTTAGCTTATTTATTTATTTCTTAGTTTTCTGTATTTTTAAATTATTCCTTTTCACAGAAAGCGTAATTTAAGGTTATGGAAGCGTCTTTTTTATCATTTTGGTTGCATTAGAGAAGCACATTATCCTAAACTAAATGGACAAATTTTGTTTTACGATGTAAGTGGAAACGTGATGCTTGAAAGATTATTCTGTTTGGATATGTGATTATAATTTCTGTTTGGTTGATCTTCAGGCTACATTGGGTACTGGGTCATCGACTAAAAAGAGCATAGTACAGTGTAAGGTGGGAGATAAGAAGCCTATTTACTTGTGCTCGTTATTGCCAGAAAGGCTCGAGACTTGTGCATTGAACCATGAGTTTGATGAGGAAGATGAAGTTACCTTCTCAGTTATTGGCCCACACAGTGTGCATCTCTCCGGCTTCTTCTATGGTGGTAATGAAGATCAGGATAATCTGGGAGATGATTATGGGTCGTATCCTTTTACCATTGTGGCTAAAATAATTGGCAATTTATGTAATATATTTTCTCTTGCTGCTTCGCAACAAAATATGTTAGTGAATACCGAGCTAGAATGGGAAACTGTCTTATGTTACTTTCTTTTATGTTTGTGTGGTGCTATTTTCTTTAACTCTTCTTTGAAGTGATCCTTACGAGGGCAGTATTATGGGGACTGATTCTGAATACGAGGATGATTCTATTGACTATGATTCTGAAGATGAGGATAGTGACTATATTGATGATGACCTTGGCATGTACCCTCCTTCACCTGTTCCCACTAGTGGAGGTACTTTCATAGTTGGATGCTTAACTCAAGCTGGTGCTTCTTCAGTTATCCCCTTCCCAAATCATGTGTTTTTCGATCATCTCTGAGTGATCATTTTGTTTATAATGACTTTGACATTTTCTTGCCACCACCTGTTCACAGCTGAATGTTTGTAGTTGAGTATTGTTAGCATTAGATAGGTTTTGGTTGTGCCTAGATTATATTTTGATATTTCACAATTTTAATGTCTTTGGATAGTTCTGGTTATTTGGTCAAGCGTACGAGAATGTTGGCCTAAGCTGGATGCTAAACCCCTCTGAGAGTAAAGAGGGGGATGGAAAAGTTGAAAGATCTCTTCAACACTTAATTATATCTTGCATTATACAGGTTTTCTGAAAACAAGTTTGGGAACAATTTAAACATTTATGCTGAAGTATACTCTTTTGCTGGGATTAATGTGATCTTTTCATGGGCACGGCTAAGGCTTTCATGTTACTTGAGTTCAATATTGCCTTGAACTTTCTCAAGGACCTTTCCTGGATGTTCATGGCCAAATCATATCTTTTATGATTGATTGAATGTTCTAAGTTCATCTTCTTGTTTGCATGCATTATATTGATTATTAAGAATCAAGTTTATGCTGTGTTTATGAGATAAAGACTCTGGTTAATTATTTTCCTTACGATTTTCTGTTTATCTCATGATAGTGAGAATCGAAGAAATAGTGGATGACGAAAAACCTAACAATGAGAACAGCATGTCTAAACAAGCAAAAAAGAAGAAAACTCAGATAAGCATGTCTGATGACAACGGGAACTCCAACTGCCAGATTGTTGTCAAGGCTGGAACTGGTGTTCCCTTCTTCGAAAGTGAAGATGAAGATGGTTTCCCAATATCTGCATATGAAAACAAATCTGATTCAAAACCGGAAACAAAATTAGAGGAATCCAATGATGAGAAAACCCTGAAAAAGAATGAAAAAGATGATGTTGCACAGGGCAAAATTTTGAAAAGAAAGGTTGATGCTGTTGGCCAAGATGGGGAACCTGCAAGGTGGACAAAATTTCAAGTTACTGTATTTGATGATTAATGTTGCAACAACTTGCAATTGATCTGGAGTAATATAATGGTTTTCATTTGGTTTTGAGTTTAAGTATTGTAGTTATCCCCAATATTTTGGCTAGAAATGTGTTTGTTGCTTTAAACTTCTAAATTCTGTTAATATATCATGTGTTACAGGGAAAATATTGAATCGCGTGGGTCTTCAGGCCAACCTGATACTATAATTCCCGAAAATGAAGTGAAACAAAAGAACAAGAAGAAAAAGGTCACAGAGAAAGTAGAAAGTGCTCAAGAAAATGCGACACCAATTTCCAGTGTTACAGAAGAGTCTCCAGTTGCTGAAATTGCAAACGATATAAAGCCACCTTCTGAAAAGTGAGTTATGTTTTTGTGCTTTTGTAATCTTTATTAGTTGTTAATTTGTGAAGTGCTTCAGAATGAATTGCATGATTCTTTGAAATAATGGTGCATGTATTATGTCTACATTAATAAAGCATTTGATCAAAATTTTAGTATATATTTAGCTTTTTGAGCTTGCAGTATATGATGAAACAGTCATTAATTGACTCCCAGTTGGCGTCTTTCTTCTTACCCCTCCACCTGATCCACTATATTTTGGATTATTCACATTACATTCTCCCCTTGTTCTAGTAACATATCTTTTATTTATTTATTTTTGTATTTATTATCTTCTTATAACCAAGACTTCTTGTCTGATGCATTCATGGAACATTGACTTCAATAGTGATGGTATCTCTATCATAATCATCACAGGAAGAAAGAGAAGAAAAAGAAGAAAAAGAATAAACAGCAAGAAAGTGTGCCAACAGCAAATGCAGAGGAAAAACTAACAGATAAAAAGGGATCTGCCTTTGAGAAACAAGAGAAGGAAGAAGCTAAATCATTGCAAGTGAGGTCATTTCCAAATGGTTTGGTGATAGAGGAGTTGGTAATGGGTAAACCAGATGGCAAAAAAGCTTCTCCAGGGAAAAAGGTGAAATAGACACCTTTTATTTACTAAGAAAACGACACTACAGCTGCAATATGTGCATAGCATTTTACCTTACAAAGGTTATTGGGAACATAAATTGCTTTATTTGTCACAAAATTCTGGTCTTATCTCTCATATGCAGGTTAGTGTACATTACATTGGCAAGCTGAAGAAGAATGGCAAAATTTTTGATTCAAATATTGGAAGAGCACCCTTTAAATTTCGTTTAGGTACACTATCTTTGAAGCAAATTTGTGATCATGGTTAAATGTTTTACTTGTTTAATTATGTTCTTCCTGGTGGCAGGTATTGGCCAGGTTATTAAGGGATGGGATGTTGGTGTTAGTGGTAATTGTTTTTAAGATACATGCAAACACACTTTAAGGAATTTTTATCCTCGTTTCCTGATGTTTAACATTTTACTTTAAATCCATTTGAATGAGCAGGCATGCGCATGGGGGACAAGCGAAGACTCACAATTCCTCCAGCTATGGGGTATGTCATTTTCTTCTTTCTACTTTCATATTCATGTGGGGTAGTTAAATGGAAACTGCCGTTTCTCTTCGGCAGGCTGGGCAGCAAACTAAGCACCTGTTTGGTTTCATTTTCAAACCCTATTTTCACATTTTCTACTATTTGAAAATTGAAACCCATTACTTAGTTTTCATTCTCAAATGCATTTCCCAATAGCCTGTATATTTTCTCCTAATGACCTATATACTTTCTCTCTCTATTTCATTATTTCTATCTTTCTTCACTTACAACTTACTAAACCCAACATAATCATTATTTTTCCAACAATCTATCTAAATATAAACTCATTTTTACTAACTACTTTTTCAAAATGATGGAAATGAAAATTGAAAATAAAAATAAAACCAAACAAGCAATAAATGTCAAACATCATTACTTTGACTAAAAAAATATATAAACCGCTGTGCATATATTTTTCAAGCAAAACGCTCAAGAAAGAAAAAAATAAATTGTCCAAGATAATCAGTTTAACCATCACACAAAATGTAGATAAATTTGAAGTTGTGCTTAATGATCCTTTATTAAAACAAAATTCCAATATCATTATCATTAGAACTAATTGGGTAATCTTAGAAATCAAAATAAATTCAACAGCACATTGAAAGTAGGAAAACTAGGTGCACAAATGAGTGATTTTATTGGCATAATTTATCAAAATAATGACTATCAGCATGAATTGGCATAAAATCTTCAACAAAAATAGAGATTTCATGTGCCATAATGACAAATAATCAAGTCAAGGTTTTGATCTTTGTTTTCGCGTCCATGCACATGCAAAAAACTTAAACGAGTTTAATGGACCCTGGAGACAACAATATATGTGCAGAACTTGAATTAAGAGCTGAGGTGGTTAGTTGCCTAGTTGAATGAAAGATCGCTATCATTTGCTGCTGCTAATGGATGCATGCACAAGTAATGACAGTCACTATTTGGTTTTTGAACGCAGTTATGGGGCCAAAGGATGTGGTCCGGCAATACCTCCAAACTCATGGCTGGTCTTTGATGTTGAGTTGGTGGATGTTAATTGAGTGCTATTACATTATAAAGTATGGCTCTTATCTTCACCATTTATGATGCATCGACATGGTGTTATACTTGAGTTTTGTTTAGTTTTGTTGAAGTGGCTGTGCTGCTTCAGTTTTGGTGCGTCTTTGTTCTTGTATTTTTGGTACGACAAGAGTGGTGGAATCTGGGGGAATAGTGGCAAAGTTATCTGGCCAAATGAGATGTTTGAGAAGTTCACACATATATTTAAATTGACTTGATATGAAACAGGGATTTTATCTTATTTGTTGGTTTCACTTGACTCTAAGGAATGATTAGAATCATTGGATCAGTTTTGCAGCTCTCATTTGGTTTCCGGAGGGGTGAACGCATTATTATTCCTCTTTGTTTTTTTGGCCAGCAAACTTCTTGGCATCCACATAATTTTCTTAAACATTATTTATCACTGAATTCAAAAATCACTATCAGTTGTAAGTGTTGAAATTATGGTTAGATTTCTTTTTATAGCTTGAGCTAAATGGGATAAGAGAAATAAGTAATGGCCCTTTGAGCTTTGAGTTGAATGGCAGGTGTAGTTCTATTTAGCAATCCATAGTTGATGAACACTTGTACAGAGTCAATTCCTTTTAATCTCTCCGGCGCTCAACTTTGTGCCAAATTAAGTTTCTATATTTTATAAAATATTTTTAGAATTTATAAGATGCTATATTTTATTTTTTCTTACAAAAAAATTAAGTTTTTAAAACGTTTAGATAAAATAAAATTTATTTTTGTAATTCATATGATTAAAATTAAAGAAACATGATAAGTTCATAAAAATAAGTTGGAAATTTTTTACTTTTTAAAAAGAATTTATAAAATCTTATTATTTTATTTTAGGAGCTGATGATTTTTTTTTTCAAAAAAAAAAATATTATCACATACTTTTTAACATTTTATAAATTTTTAAATATCTTTATAAGATGTTTTGAGAACTTTAAAAATTCACCAAACACCCTACAAGTCCCATTTGTTTGAGTGAATAGTTTCCTATATGCTAGCTAAGTTATTATTCTTCAACTTTTGTACCACTCGATGTGTTAAATGCCCTTTGGCTATTAGGATTCAATCCTTTTTGGAGGTGCGTCTACATAATTTATGTAGAAAATTTCAAGGCTGAAAAATGTGAAAATTTGAAGTTGTATGATATGGAGTTGGGACAATGTATTTAATATATCATCATATAAGCGTACTATAAATATCAACCATCAATTTTTTTTATAGCACAAGATATAGATATTGAAATAGAAATGATGAAAGTAATAATTATTAGGACCACTTTAGTTGGGATAATAAGGTGGGATAAAGTGTTTTTACCCCAACTAATTATGTATTTGGTTGGAATGATAATAAACATTTAAATCTGCATGAATATTCAAAATTTGTATTTATATGTGCAATTTTCATGATAAATTAACCTACTATTCCTACGAATTTATTTATCATACCAGTCAAATTAACCTATATAAAGTATTGTTTATGAAAACAATTACAATATGATTTTTTTCCTCTAAATTTAGATAATGACTTAGTGATGACACTTGAAAGTCAAACTTCATAAGGAAAAAAATTAAAACGAACAATCATCAAATCATGTGTTTCGATATTAACTAATCTGTGATCGGTATATTTTTATGTAAAAATCATGATACATCTACACATAAAATATTAATATAGTTTTTGAAGATAATATAATAAAATAGGATCATTATTAAGATGAAAATTATAATTTTTTTCAATTTGTAATTTATATCAGTAATTTGAGTTTTGAGAATAATTATCCATGCGCATAACAGGTCCATTTTTGTAATTTTCAAAAGGAAAATATTTTATTTCGTCTTATATATCCTAATATTTAAAAAGCCTGACGTTATATTTACTATCCACAATATGCACAAAAAAATTCCTAGAATGTATGCGATTTACAAAAATGAAAGATTATAGATAAAAATAAAATAAAAAACTGTTGTTATTGATCTCGGATTTAATTCACAACGTTTGTTATAAATTTTTATTTAGAAAAACCTTTTTTTTTTTTTTCAAAATCATAGGCAAACACAGTATTGCACTTAGTGCTAAGAAAAAAAAAATTGATTATTAGGTAAAATCCTGATATTGTTTCTTCAAGATTTTGCCTTCTTGTTATTTGATGACTTAAATCAGTCAACTCGATCTATCCAAATTAAAAATCTTAGACTAAGTCATCAAATTATTCTTGAACATCAATTCCAAGTACTTTTCTTAATTTGATTTTCCACATTTTGACTAAGTAAGGTTATGACGGCTACAAATTTAACATATCATCAATACCTATAGATAAATACCCATAGAATCTGAACTCAAAATTCCTTTTAAATTGTCTCGTTATTGGGACTTGACCAAACATTTCTCTATAGGTGCTGACGGCAGCCATGCAACACTTGTATGTAGGTCAACACGTTAACTGGGCTCCTAATTTGCATATAACATTTTGAAACCTCGACATTACCAATCCGGCAAGACCAACTACAATAAGATTTGCTTTTTACTACAATATTTTTTTACTTCATTAAAAATGATGCAGTAAAAAAGAACTATTTCTTATAATTTTTTTATTGTAATATAAAATTTCCAATATGTGGTAAAAGTCATATTAAATACTACACTTCATCTTATTATAATAAAAAATATATTTAGTTACTATAATTTTCATGAGTGGTGAATATTATATTATATTTACTATAATTTTATGTAAACCGCGACAAAAAATTGATGAATTGACCACACTTTTTCATTGCTGAAATAAAAACGAGACCTGTAAAAATTTTGGCAACAAAGATTAAGATCTTAAATAAAAAAATTTCACTAAAAAAAAGAAGATAAAATATCTTGCAAGCAAGGTTTAATCAATAATATTTAAGGTAAAATAAAAAATTGCTTCCGATTTTTATTATTAAAATATTATTTAATTATTAATTAGAATTTAAATTAACAAATACCACTCCCCCAACAATAAACAAAAAAGAAAAAAAGAAAAAAAATCCTAACTATTCATGGTTTTAATTGATAAAATTATAGGTAAAATAAAAATCGTCTCTAATTTTTGTTATTAAAAAATATTTAATTAATTATTAAATACTTAATTTAGCTAATTAGCAAAGTCCCTAAAAGCAGTAGAAAAATTCCATTGGAGGTCAAATACAATTTTTCCTCTAATAATTTTTATTATTAAAAATTGAGTATTTAATTAAATATATTTAAATTGACTAATTAACAATAGATTGACCAGTGGTCTGGTGGCATCAGCTTCACAACATAACTGTCAAGTCAAGATTCATTAAGTTTTGATGAATTCTTTGTGCACATATATATAAATTAAAAAATAGCTAATTAGTAAAGAGAGTCGTGTATTTGATAGTTTTTTACTACATATTACATTTTTAGTAATTGAGGATAATTTCATGGCAAAAATCAATTACTATGATTGAACAGTGTAGCTAAGGGTCTGTTTGGTTGTGAATTGGGGCACTTGGCCAAAAATTTTTGGCAAAATGGTTTTTGGGAAGTAGGGTTGGGGAATGTGACGATTATTTGTTTGTATTTTGGGTGATAGGTAGAGAATGAATTGAGAGAAAATTATTTATTTATTTATTTGTATTTTGGAAAGAGACAAGATGTCATATCAATAACTTTTTTATTAGGTTGGTGGGGTGAAATGAGTATTTTAAAATTATTTATATATTTGTATATATAGATTGTGTGAGTGGTAATATATGTATATATTTATAATGATGTAAGAATATATGGTGCCTTAGGAAATGGTGTGGAGTTGGTAATAGTTGGGATTTTTTGGGAATAAATCTTATATTTGGGAGTGGAATTAGAAAATGTGTAGTGTTTGTTTGTTTAAGTTTTATTTGGTTATATTCTCCCATAACAAAATTGTTCTAGGAGAATGTAACCAAATACGTGCCTTCCTTTTCTCCTAAAATAAATTTTTAAAATGACCAAATTGTTCTTGTAATTTAAATGGTAAATGATCAAAAATTCTATATTCTTTACATCACAATCATTACTAATTACATATACATATATTTACATATCATAATATTTTATTATTATATCATAATAAAAAATACTATTAAAATCTATTTACACCCTCAAAACCCAACAAAAGATATTGATTTAACCACTACAGTAGAATTTATTTCCTCCCAAAATATAAACAAATATACTAAAGTAATATTTGTTTACAAATTATGTATTTTGGATTATATATTTTAGAAGAATGAGTTTGGGAGCGGGGTTGGAGAATATAAAATTTGTATTGGGTAATGTGATGTATGCTTATTTATGATTTGGAAATAGTAAAAAAATTATTTTGAAAAAATTTAGTATGCTTATTTATGTTTTGAGAGGATACAAATTCTAATGTAGCAGTCAAATCAATGCCTTTTTGTTAAATTTTGAAGTTGTAAATAATTTTAGTAGTATTTTTATTATTATATGTAATAAAATATTGTGATATGTAAATATATGTATATGTGATGGTAATAATTGTGATGTAAAGAATATGGGTGATATGGGATAATCTAGTAGGCCCAACAGGCCCAATATCAAGTGAGATAACTCAGAAGGCCCAACATCAAGTCTATTTGGTCGATCTGTATCGACCTCACTTGGCAGGGTCCGCGGTCGACCCACATCAACCTCAAGACGACTCCAGATGTTCTAACAATCAGGTCTGGTCGACATGTATCGACCTCAAGACCTACTCTAGAGTTAACTCAGATCTCCACTGCATTTATTAGTCTGATAGGCAGTATGCCTCTGCATTAATGATGCATGACAACCGGTACAGTCGCTGCCACCAACCCTG
>JACGDI010005294.1:164006-187107 GCA_014898725.1 Jacaranda copaia
ACCATGCCCCAGTTGATGTAGTTGATAAGTGAGCAGATTTCAGCTCAAATGTTAGCCTAACTATCTGCCGCTTTGAACAGGCACATTACAGTGCTCGCTCCCGCTGTTAGTTCAACTCTGCAGTCACCCCCATCGAAAAATAGGTCTCTTGAGAACAACTGCGGCCACCGAGAATCTAGGCAGCCACCCGCCAGGCGCTAGTTCAGTCCCAGATGCCTGTAGGAAGAAAGAAGATGGCTAGAAATGTGGGAAGAGATAGCGAACTCGGTAGATCACGTCAGACCTAATCAAGTCATGCAGTGCGATAAGGTCGAACGCTCTAGACTTGACAACTGCGAAGAAAGAGGAGAATCTACAGACTTTGCGCCTCGGCCCATTTAAGCCCCACAACATGATAGGGTCGAGCGTATTAGATCGAGTTTTGATCGGAATGCCACCCAGGCAGATCGGGACGAATGGAAAGAAGTATCCCGTCAAATCCAGCAACTAAACAGGCGCTTCAATGAGATTTCAAGGAAAAATACCGACAGCACCAAACTTGGATGCTCCTCAAAGATCTCATCGGGAGAGAGGGTCCCCATTCATTCAAGATATCATCGATGAGCGCATCACCATTGATGCCAAAGTTCCAATAGGATGCCGAGGTACGATGGCTCTACCAACCCCAATGAGCATCTCATGCAGTTCAAGCACATGATGCAGCTGCATGGATACATTGAATACATCCATGCCAAGATGTTGGTGACCACCTTCTAAGGCATCGCATTGGACTGGTTCATGAAGCTTGAACCATCATTGATTTATTCCTATGACCAACTGTGCGACAAGTTCTTGCACTAGTTTACCACCAGAAGAAAGACGAAGCTCCTTCATACCCACCTCCACACCATTAAGCAAGGCGAGAGGGAGTCCCTCCATGATTTCTTTACTAAATTTAACATGAAGGTCCTGAAAATAGATAACCCTAGGATTGAGTTCTTGATCAACGTGTTGTTCTTGGGGCTCAGACACAAAGAATGCGGCAATGCATTAGTGTGAGAACGGCCTGGGTTGATGGAGGAGCTGCTCGACCTGACAGAAAGGTACATGACACAGGAGAAAATGAACAAACTCAAGTTCGGATCCTCCAAAGTCGAGAAAAAAAAAAGAGACAATCAGAAACACAAGGAGCGAGGTTGATCTTTGATCAAGTGTTTCCACAACTATACGCCATTGAACATCCTAAGAAAGGAGGTCCTTTATGCTATCCAGCATGATAACCTCCTTAAAAAGCCTAGAAAGCTGACGGAGACTGAAGTCATGAAGAAATCAAAAAAATACTGTCATTTCCATAAACAGAAGGGGCACAACACGGATGAGCGCTTCAATCTCCAAGACAAGATCGTGAGGTTGATCAGGTAAGGCCACCTCAAAAAATATATAGTCATGGACGCTCAAACTGAAGGGAGCAAAATTAATCAGACTCCCCGTAGAGAAAGGTCAATTAGCGCTAGGAGAGAAGATAAAGGAAAAAACCCACCCAGTAGGATCGCCTACCCATCAAAGGGGTGATTGACATGATTTCAGGAGGTCCTATTGGGGGGGACTCTAATTCCGCTTGGAGGCAAACACAAAGGAGGCTCAAGTCTAATAAAGCTTCACTTGTTGAGATAATTTTTCACCACACAATGAGCACATAACCCATTTTGTTTACTGATGCCGACCTGGCCCACCTCGAGGGCAGAAATGTCGATCACAAGATAGATTGCCCGATAGTCGTCTCTGTGGAAATTGTGAACTTTGAGGTGTGCAAGGTTCTGACCGACAACGGGAGTCCAGCGAATGTCATCTTCTTGTCTACCCTAAAGAGGATGAACATGGGCAAATTGAAGTTTGAGCTTATGCACACGCTGTTGGTCGGATTCGAGGGGTCGAAGATCATACCAGAGGGGTTGATCGACTTGTCCACATCTTTTGGAGAGGCTTCTTGGAGGAGAATATTAACGTTGAATTACCTTATGGTCGACACCCTATTTGCCTATAATGTCATCATTAGCCGACCTGCCCTCAATGACTTTCATGCTATTGTGTCCACTTATCATTTGAAAGTTAAATTTTCGACCCTAGCGGGCATGGGTGAGCTTTTGTGCAGCCTAAAGAAAGCATGGAGATGTTGCAACATCTCGATTGAGCCAACTGAGTAGAAAACTCAACTACAACTGAAGACTTTGGGGGAAGCCTCTGTAGCAGAACCCGAAGAGACCAGGTCAACAAGAAGTAAAAGTTGGAAGACACTAGAGTGGAGCCCGTCGGGGAGTTTAAGACCGTTGAGCTCGAACAGGGTAACCCCAAAAAGATAACCCATATTGAAACAAACTTGGGCCCCCACTTAGAGTGTCTCGTGGTCGATTTTCTGAGGAAAAATATCGACATCTTTGCTTAGAAGGCATTCGACTTACAAGGAATCGACCCTAATATCATTGTGCACTGCCTCAACACTGACCCCTCATACAAGCCGATCAGACAAAAGATAAGGAAGTTTAATGCTGAGAGGACGCAAATCATCGAGGAGGAGGTTAGAAAACTTTTAAATGTAGGATATATAGTAGAGATTCAGTATCCCTTCTAGTTTTGTAATATTGTCTTAGTCCCAAAGATTGAGGGACAATGGCAGATGTGTGATGATTTTACTGATTTGAATAAAGCATGTCCTAAGGATCCTTACCCCTTGCCTCGGATAGATTTACTGCTGGGTGTGAATTGTTAAGTATGATGGATGCATTTCAAGGCTATCATCTAATCTTCATGGCACTTGAGGATAGGAATAAAACATCTTTTGTTGTTCTTAATGGGTTATATTGCTTTCTTATCATGCAGTTCGATTTGAAAAATGCTGGGGCAACTTATTAGCGGTTAGTCAACTTCATGATCAAATATGAGATTAGAAAATCAATGAAAGTTTACGTTGATGATATGATAGTCAAGACAGAAAATGCCCAAGACTATTTGCTCGACCTCAATCATACTTTTGAGATATTGAGGGCATTTGGATTGAAGTTGAACCTGAACAAATGCACATTCGGGGTCCAAGGAGGAAAATTTCTTGGCTATATAGTAAGTCAAAGAGGCATTGAGGTGAATCCACAGAAAATTCAAACAGTCTTAGATGTCACCCCTCTGAGAACGGTTTGGGACGTTTAGAGGCTGGTGGGAGAATCGTGGCTTTGGGAAGGTTCATCGCAAGATTGGCCGACAAAAAGCCTCCCCTTTTTCAAAATTCTCAAGAATGCCAGAAAAATTAGTTTTTGATAGACAGAACAGTGTGATCGGACGTTGTTCAAGTTGAAGAAGTATTTGGCCTCACCCCCGTGTTAGCGAAACTCGAGCTAGGAGAAGTGCTTCAAATATATTTGGTAGTTTCAAAAGTATCAATTAGTTCAATACTGGTATCGACTCGGGATGACAACCATCGACCAGTCTACTATTGTAGTAAATCACTTCAAGGGCCAAAACATAATTATTTAGAAATTGAGAAATTCGCGTTAGCTTTAGTGACTGCTGCTCGAAAGCTGAGACCGTACTTCCAGTCTCACTCTATCATAGTGCTAACCAACCAATCGTTGAAGCAAGTATTGGCAAAGCCCGATACATCTTGCAGATTGACTAAGTGGGCAATCGAATTGGGGGAGTTCGATATCAGTTTTCAATCTCGAACAACCATCAAAGCATAGGTACTTGCCGACTTCATTGCAGAATGAGTTGACTTGCCCGCGAAGAGTATCCCAACCTTTCTTGTTTGGACCTTGCACGTTGATGGGTCATTGATCACATCTGGAGGTGGAATAGGGATCGCTCTTCGCTCCCCAGATGCTGAGAAGTACGATTTTACAATCAAACTAGATTATACAGTCACAAACAACGAGACTGAGTATGAAGCCCTGCTAGTAGGAATGAAAATGACGTTTGAGCAAGGGATCAAACACTTGGTTGAGATTACAAACTCCCAATTAGCAGCAGAGCAGGTCAAGGAAAATTTCAAAGCTAAAGAACAATCGATGACTCGGTACCTGGCCGAGGTAAAGAGGTTGCAGCAATTATTCAAAAGATTTACTCTCAGCCAGGTCCCTCGATTTGAGAATGAACGAGCAAATGCTCTTTCCAAATTTGCCAGCTCTATCAGAGAAACAAGAAACAAGAAAATCACATTTTTTTATCTCGAATAGGCCATCAATTGCATTCTCTGATGAGAACTTGGTAACAACCATTGAGGAGATGATCGTTTCTTGGCAGACCCCAATAAAGCTATATCTCAGCCAAGGTATTATCCCCGATGATAGGAATGAGGCTCGGGCATTTGAGGTCAAGCCTCTAAATTTGCCCTCAATGAGCACGGGCAGTTATATAAGAGATTCTTCGTTAGACCTCCCTTGAGATGCTTGGATCAAGATCAGGCGTTGGAAGTAGTAGAGGATGTTCATGCAGGCATGTGTGACAACTATTCTGGAGGGAGGTCCTTTGCCCACAAAATAGTCAGATATGGGCATTTTTGGCCAACATTATTGAAAGACTCAGTAGATTTCTAACGCAAATGTGCATTATGCCAAGTCCATTCCAATCTACCACACCAGCCGATCGTGCCGATGGTCAATGTCCAGATTTCCTGATTGTTTGATCAGTGGAGAATCGATATAGTGGGCTCTTTATCGAAATCAATAGGGTAGCAAAAGTTTATAATTCTAGCGGTTGAATATTTCACCAAGTAGGTTGAAGTTAAGGCTATCTCTAAGATAACAGACACGGCCATAAAAAGTTTCATGTGGAAAAATATTATTTGCCATTTTGGCCTGCCCAAGGTCTTTATTTCAGACAACAGCACTTAGTTCCAAAGTAAGAGTACAAGAGGTTGGTGTGAGGCCTTGGGGATTGCGCAATATTTTACATCGGTGGGTAACCCTCAATCAAACGAACAGATCGAGGTGACCAATCGAACTATCCTTGACCAATTAAAGGCCAGAATTTAGGACACCAGCATGAGTTGGGCAGACGACCTGCCCAGCGTGCTATGGGCCTACAAGACAACTCTTCGAACAGCCACTGATCATACCCCTTACAACCTAGTTTATGAGTCGGAAGCAGTTATACCTTCAAAATTGATCCAACATACTACTGGGTCATCCACTTCCACCCACTAAGAAATACATCAGAGAGAAAGCTGGATCTCAAAATTATTAACGAGTGTCGACAGAAGGCTTATAATACTATGCAGTACTGCAGGTTGAAGATGACCAATAATTATAATAAAAGGATCAGAGAGCATCGTTTCAACATTGGAGATCTTGTCCTCAAGAAGGTGGAGGTCTCCAAGAATGTGGGCAAGCTCAAACCAAAGTGGGAAGGGCTATACTCCGTTATCAAAGTAGCAAAGCACAATGCCTATAGGCTGGCCAACATGCAAGAAGAGGAACTCCCCCGCCCATAGAATGCCATCAATCTCAGGAAGTTTTATATTTAAAAATGTATAGGACTTATCTTTGTAGCCCTTTGGCTAGAATAAAATTGCAATTTTATTGGCTTGATTGTTATCTTTAATAATTTTAGTCAACCACGTAGTCGATAATTAAGCAGCCCCTTGCTGCTACCTAAACGACTTCTAGTCGTCCAAATCTTTAGTCGACCCCATAGTAGGCGATTAAGCAGCCCTTTGCTGCCACCTAAACGGTTTCTAGCCGTTCAAGTCTTTAGTCGACCTCGTAGTCGACAACTAAGCAGCCCCTTACTGCCACCTAAACAGCTCCTAGCCGTCCAAGTCTTTAGTTGATCCCATAGTCGATGACTAAGTAGCCCCTTATTGCGACCTAAACGGCTCCTAAGTAGTCCAAGTCTTTAGTAGATCCCGTAGTCGATGACTAAGCAGCCCCTTGCTGCCACCTAAATGGCTCCTAGCCGTCTAAGTCTTTAGTCGACCTCGTAGTTGATGACTAAGCAGTCCCTTGCTACCACTTAAACGACTCCTAGCCGTCCAAATTTTTAGTTGACCTCTACGCTGACAAATGAGCTTTTCTAGCCAACCATCTAATTTTTGTCGACCCTGTAGTTGGCAAAGGATGCGACTCCTTTTAATGGGAAATTAACTCCAAGGGTTGAACAAATAGTCGATCAAGAATATGAATCAATCGATGACACAGTCGTGCAACACAATTACTACGCAATAAGCAATCAATTATTTCCCACATTATCACAACAAAAATCAAAGGCTGTGTATGACACAACAGGATGGAAATGGAAGGAAAAATATGCCTTTATTCATCATTCTCTGGCAGGTTACACAAAATTTAAAAAAGAAAAAGAAAAAAGACTGGTTTAGTTCTGGCTCGACTCTTCTTGCCCGTCTGCAGCCCAGTCTAAGTCCAATTTGGGCACCTTATAGGTGAGCAAAGAGACTACCTGCAGAGGTTCAGAAGGTCCCGAGAGGTCACCCATAAAGTTAGTCGACCGCAGCACGTATTGCGCCAGATCAACATCTTCATCCTTTATTCGGGCTATGAGGTCTTCTGCGAACGCGAATTCAGTGGATATTTGCTCTAGCCTAGCATCGACCTTGGTTTTCTTCTTTTGTGCCTTAGTCCATGGCACATCGGGTGCAGCAGTGGTAGGTCCGCCCTCTGAGGCCTGCTCGACACCACCTTTCTCTGGCTCAAGATAAGGCTCTAGTCTCTAGTTCAACATGAGGCTCATTCGACTCCTATCCTCAGCTCAAAAAGCAAAGCCCAAGTGCTTGAGCTGCTTGATGGCCTTGGGAAATGCTTCACGAGCATTGTCAAGCGATGTAACTATGCTAGCATCTTGAAAGGCTGTGCTCACCACGAACTGCTCAACAGCCTCACGCTGCACTATAGGTAGATATTGGAGGAAGGCCTTTCTGGCTTAGCTGATCACTTCCGCATGACCCCGAGCCCGACCAGAACTGAAGCTCACCTGCAAATCCAACTAGGCATTCTTTATGATATTGTCCATTCGGCTCCGATCCTCGACGGCCTGGACCAATTATTCATTCTTTGAGTCGAGCTGCTCTTGGAGGTCGGCTATCTTCTTGTTCAACTACTTGACCTAGAGTTGGGAGGACTTGAGCCGCACCTTCGGCATTTCTATTTCCCCTCGTGCCTCCAATTCCTTCTTAGTATCCAGTGCCATCTTGGATCGCCGGAACATGTTGTAGCCCAGCTGTCCTATTTGAAACACAGTAATATCATTTTTAATATGTGCATAAGAGGAAAATTGTGGTCGAGACTATCGATCTCATACTTACCACATTACAATAGTAAGTATCACTTTTATTGTCCCGAGCTGACTGAAGTTCATCAACTTCTATTAGTCGTTCATAAAAAGCTATGAGGTCATCCACTTCAGAGCCTCAGCACCCATCGACCCTCCTTGGATGATAGAGGTCGAGTTTGTTACCTTCTTATCTTGATCAAGATGAATCAAGAAGGGGATAGTCGAGGTAGCTAGAACAACGGACCATAACTCGATTTGCTAAACAGGTCGTAACCTGTCATAGTCTTTTGCTTTTCTTTGCCCTCAGCAACCTTTTTTGGTGCCGAACCTTCCTGTTTGACTATTTGCCTCTTGTCCCGACCCATAGGGCTATTGTGTACGGGCTCCTCCCAGTGAGTAGATTGGGTTTCAAGAGTCTACTCGATTTATGGTGGGGGCAGTACAGATGTCGATCTCATTGAACCTGCCTACTCAGCAGCATTTTCTCATCGAGTGACAGCAACTCGATAGGGTGCCTCAGCCTTCAGCACCTAGATTTGGGATTTGTTGTGGCTGCGGACTATTATTTCATCGCGATCTGCACAGGTAAACAAATTAAGCAAACATCAGAATCAAGCAGAGAGATTAGTGTTCAATCAAAACAGTCGACAAAAAATTTCTACCTAGTTGATCACTCGCAGCAGGTAGAGTTGGGCAGGTGATAGGCTAGCCAGAACCAAGCACCTCTCTTCGATCAGAACTGAGGCCTCCATTTGTCCAAATTCGATCAAATCCCATATGAAAGTGTTGGGCCAGCTAGGTGTTTGGTTTTTGGGCATCTCCGTAGGCCCTCTCTACCAGCCCCTTGGAATGGCAAGAACCCCTGGCCCCCAAACATAAAAAAAATATTTTTTTTCACTCTTGCCCATAAGAAGAGGCGGGGAACACCAAAAACCTTCATCGGGGTCAAGCAGTTAGGTAATAGAAACTAGACTCTTCAGTGCTACCCCACTTTTGAGACATGGGTAGGTGGAATAAATTTAAGAAATTAGCAAAAGACGCAGGCTGGTGGTATAAGTGCATTAGCACGGTGAAACTGTACAGTATGGCAAAACAGTTCAGGAGTAATTGGGTGATGCAGACTTCTAGACCTAGTAAGAGGTCAACTATTGGTTGGGTGAGCAAAAACCTAAGGCTGCATTTTAATCCCTCCTTGAACACAATTATGAACCCCCGGGGAGGTTGGTGCATCCTACCTTGGGTCCCTAGTGCTATCAGTTCATACTCTTCAAGGATGTAGTACGCTGCCCTAATACGGACTAAGTTAGTAGCAGTTATTTTAGAGGCTATTTCAGTATAGTGGTCGGGGTAAACAATCGGCCCCGAGTTGTAGGCACATCACTAGAGCCAACGTCCCCCTCCAAAACAACCCTAACATTACTCGAGCTACTGGAACTGCTCAAGCTAGTGCTATCACTCATGGATGAACTCGATTCACTCCTATGTGATATTTTAGATATACTCTCTGCCCTAGTCTTCCCCTCATGGGCCACACTCTCTGACCTAGTGTTATCAGAATCTAAATTGGTAGACATGCTTCTACAAATGAAAGGTAAAAATGAATAAGAATAGCAAAAGCACTTAAATGGAAGTCTCGAAAAGGCAAAGCACACGAGAGCTCGAAGGGCTTCAAAGATAACAATTCGACTAGAAGTATTGGCAGCAAAAGTATAAATGGAGTTAGTTATCCTATTATTTATAGGCGTTCATGCACAGGAATCCAAGTAACTATTATGATGACAGCCTGCCCTAGTACGCTTCGTATTCTACGCACTAATAGGTGCATTAAACACAGAGAAACTGCCTCAAACCCTGGTCAGCAGTTTAAAAACTCGGGTCGAGGATGCAAAAACCCTAGTCGAGCATGGTAACCACCATAACTAAATGTAAATTCCCTGCTCCTTCTCATCGACAAGCTCGATCAGGACCATGAGTTGGGGGGACTCATGATATGGGATAACCTAGTAGACCCAACAGGCCTAACATCAAGTGAGATAGCTCAGGAGGCCCAACATCAAGTCTGTTTGATCGACCTGTATCGACCTCACTTGACAGGGTCTGTGATCGACCTACATCGACCTCAGGATCACTCTAAATATTCTAACAGTCAGGTCTGGTTAACATGTATCGACCTCAAGACCCACTCCAACGTTGACTCAGATCTTCGCCGTATTTATTAGTTTGATAGGCAGCATGCCTATGCATTAATGATGCATGACAACTGGTATAGTCGCTGCCACCAACCTTGCCACCAACTCTGCCAACTCTACCACTGCCTTTGGCAAAGAGGTGCCTCCAGAGATACTATTCATCCAGGAAAATAGGAGATTCAGCCACCTAAAATAGTGCCGAGATCTGGACATGGAATGACCATCAACCCCCTGGCAAAGACAAAAGTTAGTACACCTGATAAGGGCACCATGGTCAAATCACGCCTGAAGAAGGCTATAAATACTTCATATTCAGCCACGCTCAAGGTAATGCTAAATACACCATAAATTTTCTATATTTTCAGTATTCTGTTCGACTTCTATATCTTAATCAGAACTAACTTGAGCGAAAAAGTGCCTTAGTCGATGGCATCTCAACTAGTTTAACGTGTGTTGTGGTTGCAGATCTCAGACCTCAAGAGATATACATCTTCAAGTACTCAACTTCCCTGATTGAATTCATCCCAAACACTACTATTTTCACTATAAGTGACTTTCAGCCTCATCAATGGGATTTTTTGTTATTTTTCAGTTAAATTATAATGATAATCTAGACATTTTAGAAATTAATTTTGAGAGAAAAATAAGACACATGTTTGGTTACATTCTCTCAAAACAAAATTGTTCTGGGAGAATATAACCAAACATAGCCCAAATTTTTTTAAAATAATTTTTTTACTATTCCCAAATCATAAACAAACATACATCACATTCCCCAACCTTACTCTCAAAACTTATTCTCTCAAAATATATAATTCAAAACACATAATTTGTAATCAAACATTATTTTAAATTTTGAAAGTTGGAAAACAAATTGAGAGTTTGCAACCAAACAAAGCCTAAGCTTTTATCTCATTTACAATGCCTACAGCTATAAAAGTATAATACGAGCATAGTTAGTTAACTTTTTATTACCCTTGATTGCTATTTACTATATATATTTGACCACAATAAAAAGTATTTTTACTTATAGTGATTGTTGCGACAAAGTAGTTGGGTAGTTAACTTTCAGAAGCTTAAGGTCGTTTGGTTTCATTTTCAAACCTCATTTTTAGATTTTTTTTACTATTTGAAAATTGAAACGCATAATTTTTTTCATATTTTCACCCAATATCATTTTCATTTTATTTTACATTTTCCAATGATCTATATATTTGATATAAGATAGCCCAACAGGCCCAACCTAACAAGCTATCGACCTTAAAGAGTACCCAAGTCCACTTAATATGCATATCTCACGTCGCTTCCTAAGTCCAAACATCTTAATAGCTGGGCTAAATCACTCGGTCATAGTTGCCTGGTCGAGGGGATTATTCTCGACCGCACTCAACAAGAGGCTTCAAGCCACTCTGTCCATTCAATCATCCCCCTAGTTGACCACCTTATTTGTTCAATGATTGTTGATCAGAGCGCTCACTCTAGCACTGACTCATATCCTCACCGCATATAATACTCTAACAAACAGCGTGCCTCCGCATTAATGGCACATGCCGCCCAGTACAGCCTTTGCCACCAACTCTGGCAGGGAAATGCCTATCCAAAATACTATTCACCCTACAAAGTAGAAGATAATATCACCTGAAATAGTACCAAGATTGGAAATGACCATTAACCCCTAGGTAAGAACAAGAGCCCTCTATACCTGATAGGAGCATCTTAAATATATCATTCACCAAGAGAATGCTATAAATACCTCACTGCCTGCCACACTTTAGGTAGTGTGATATACACTATACGTTCTTACTCTTTTATTTGATTACCTCATTTCGATCAGAACGAACTTGAGTGCCGGAGTGCCTTCACCGAGAGCACTTTGACTAGTTAATGTTTGTTGTTCATTGCAGATCTTAGACCTCAAAGAATATTGCTGTTAGATTATTCAACCTTCATGGTCGGATCAGCCCAAACACAACCCTATTTACTAAATACGACCTTCAATCTCATCATTTTGGCATCACCTGTAGAAAGCCTTGAGATTGCAACTAAGAAAATGGTGAACGCAAAAAGAACCGCATCTGAGAGGCAGGATAACAGGAGGTCCGCATCTCCACCTCTTCCTTTGCCCTTGCAAAGTCCATATGCTCCAAGTCCTAGCACCCCGTAGGAGCAAGTTGTAACATTGACCATGCTATAGTTGATACAGTTGATAAGTGAACAAATCTCTGCTCAACTTTTCGCTGCATTAAACAGGCACACCACCTTGCTAGCCCTAGCAGGCACACTCCACAATCACCTCCACCAGAAGAAAGGTCCCCTCGGGACATTCACAATCTCCAGGAATCTAAGCGGCCATTAGCCAGATGATAAGCCAGTCCTAAACGCCCCCAAGAAGAAAGGGGGCGACTAGAGCTAAGGAAGAAAATTGCTAACTCCATAGACCATCACGTTCGACCTAATTGAGTCCCAACTGTGCAATAGGGTTGAACGTTCCAAATGCAACCAGTATAAAGAAGTGGAAGAATCCACTGATCACGCGGCCCGGCCTAATCAAGCCCCGCAACAAGATAAGGCCAAGCACGCGAGACCTTATTTTGATCAAAATGCCACCCAGGCTGATCGATAGGAATGGAAAAAAGTTTTCCACCAAGTACAATAATTAAACAGACGCCTCAATGAGATCTTAAGGAGAAACACTGCTAGGCTGCCTAACCCTGAGGGCCCCCAAAGGTCTCATTGAGATAGAGGCTTCCCTTTCATCTAGGAGATTGTCAACAAGTGCATTGTTGTCGATGCCAAGGTCCCAACTAGACTTTTGAGGTACAATAGCTCAACCAACCCCAATGAGCGCTTAATGCAGTTTGATAATATAATATAGCTACACGGGTACAACAAGTACATCCATACTAAGATGCAAGTGACCACATTCCAGGGTATAATACTTGATTGGTTTGTTAAGTTGGAGCCCTCGTCGATATACTCTTATGATCAACTCTGTGATAAGTTTCTACTCCAGTTCGCCAGTCGGAGAAATGTGAGACTCCTCCACACTCACCTTTATATTATCAAGCAAAATGAAGGGAAATCCCTCCATAACTTCTTCACGAGGTTCAACATAGAGATCTTGAAGATAGATAATCCCAAGATTGAGTTCTTGATTGATGTACTGTTCTTGGGACTCAGACATAAGGAGTACATCAATGCATTGGTACGAGAGCGCTCAAGATTGATGGAGGAACTACTCGACCCAACAAAGAGATATATGACTTAAGAGGAGATGGACAAGCTGAAGTTTGAAAACTTTGAGGTTGATAAAAAGAAAAATAAGGAAAGAGACGACCAAAAACACAGAGAAAGAGGTCGATCTCCAATATAGTGCTTCCACGACTACACCCCACTGAATATCCCAATGAGAGAAGTTTTGTACTCCATCTAGCACGACAATCTCCTCAAGAAACTAAGAAAGCTGATGGAGACTAAAGTAATGAAAAAGTCGAAGAAATACTGTCACTTTCATAAATAAAAGAGGTATGACACAGATGAATACTTCAATCTCTAGGATGAAATCGAGAGGCTCATCAAACAAGATCATCTCAAAAAATATGTGGTTGTTGATGCACAAGCCGAAGGGGGCAAAATTGACCGAACTCCTTGTAGAGAAAGGTCAGTTAGCCAGAAGAAGGAGGATAAAGAAAAGAAACCTACAAAAGAAGATCGCCCGCCTATTTAAGGAGTAATTGATATAATTGTAGGAGGTCCTACTAGAGGGACCAAAATCAGCGAGGAGGCAAACTCAGAGGAGGCTGGAGTCAACCAAAGCCTCATCCGTCGAAATAATATTTCATCTATCGACAAGCGCAAAGCTTATTTCTTTCACCGATAGAGACTTGGTCTACCTTGAGGGAAAGAATATCGACCATAAAATTGATTGTCCCATGGTAGTCTCTGTTGATATTGCCAACTTTGAAGTGAGAAAAGTCCTGATCAATAATGACAGCTTAGCCAACATTATCTTCCTCTCCACCCTGAAAAGAATGAACTTGGGGCAGCTAAAGTTTGAACCTATGCATACCCATCTGATCAAGTTTGGGGGGGTCAGAAATCATTCCAGAAGGATCCATCAATCTATCGATGTTGTTTGGGGAGGTACCCTAAAGAAAGACTTTAATGGTGAACTATCTGGTGGTCGATGCCCCATTTGCTTATAATTTTATCATTGGTTGACCAGCCCAAAATGATTTTTGTGCCATTATCACAACCTACCACATGAAGATCAAATTCCCAACCTCGACTAGCATAAGGGAACTGTTGTGAAACATCAAGAAAGTTATAGTTGTTACAACATTTCAATCGAGTCAAATGAGTAGAAGATTCAACCACAATTGAAGACCTTGGAGGATGTCTCTGTAGTAGAACTCGAGGAGAATCAAGCCAATAAGAAAAAAAAGTTGGAGGATACCCGGGTAAAGCCCATCGAGAAATTTAAAACTATTGAGATGGAACAAGAGAACCCCGACAAGATAACTCGAATAAGGACAAATATGGACCCCCACCTGGAATGCTTTATGGTTGATTTTTTGAGAAGAAATATTGACTTCTAAGGAATCAACTCTAACGTGATCGTGCACTGCCTCAATGTCAACATCTTATACAAACTGATCAAGTAGAAAACAAGGATATTTAATGCTAAGAGGATCCAGATCATCAAAGAGAAAGTCTGAAAACTCCTAGATGCAAGTTATATTGTAAAACTTCAATATCCATATTGGCTTTGTAATGTTGTACTCATCTTAAAAAATAAGGGACAATTGCGTATGTGTAACGATTTCACATATTTGAATAAAGCTTACCCTAGAGATCTTTACCCCTATCTAGAATAGATTTACTAATAGATTCCACTGCTGATTGTGAATTATTGAGTATGATGGATACATTTCAAGGCTATCATCAAAAACTCAAGGCCCCCAAGAATAGGGATAAAAAAAATTTATGGTTCCCAATGGAGTTTATTGCTTTTTGATCATGCCTTTTAGACTGAAAAATGCTGGAGCAACTTACCAAAGATTGGTCAACTTTATGTTCAAGAACAAAATAGGCAAGTCAATGGAGGTGTATGTCATCGACATGATTGTAAAGACGAAAAAGGCCCAGGACCACTTATTCGACCTCAATCACACTTTTGCAATTCTGAGAGCATTTGGTCTAAAGCTGAATTTAAACAAGTGTACGTTCGAGGTTCAAAGAGATAAATTTTTGGGTTATATGGTTAGTCAGGGGGATATTGAGGTCAATCCATAGAAGATTCAGGTCTTCTTGGACATTGCTCCACCTCGAATGGTCAAAGATGTACAACAGCTGGTCGGAAGAATTATTACCTTGGGTAGATTCATCACAAGATTGGCAGACAAGAGCTTGCCTTTCTTCAAAATTCTCAGGAATGCCAAGAAGTTAGGTTTCTAATGAAATGAACAATATGATCAAGTGTTGGTTGAATTGAAGCAATACTTATCCTCACCCCCTATGCTTGCAAAACCTAAATTAGGAGAAATACTTCAGATATATTTAACAATTTTGGAGGCATTGATCAGCTCAGTCCTAGTCTCAACTAGAGATGGAAGCCATCGACCATTCTACTATTGCAGTAAGTCACTCATGGGCTAGAGCATAACTACTTGGAGATTGAAAAATTTGCATTGGAGCTAGTCACCATAGCTCAGAAGCTTCGCCCATATTTCCAATCTCATGCCATGGTAGTGTGACCAACCAGTCGTTGAAGCAAGTGTTGTTGAATCTAGACACATTTAGTAGGTTAACCAAATGGGCCATCAAATTAGGATAATTTGACATTACTTTCCAGTCGAGAACAACCATCAAGGCGTAGGTCTTGGCGGACTTCATTGCCGAATGAGTCAACCTTCTTGAGAAAAATTGTGAAGCCCCTCTTATTTGGACTTTGTATATTAATAGGTCATCGACCACATCTGAAAGGGGAGCGAGAGTAGCTCTCCATTCCCCAGCCATAGAGAAGTATGAGTCACAATCAAACTTGACTATGTAGTCACTAATAATAAGGCAGAGGGGGAGGTAGAGATGCAAACCTCTTCGCGAGGATGAGAATGGCACTCAATCAAGGCATCAAGCACCTGGCTGCGATCGTGGACTCCCAATTGGTAGCAAAACAAGTTGAAGAAAGTTTTGAAGCTAAGGATTCAACGATGAGCCGGTACTTAGCGAAGGTAAAAAAATTACAATAATCATTCAAAAAGTTCACCCTCAGTCAGGTACCTCAATTCGAGAATGAGCATGTGGATGCCCTTTTCAAATTTGCTAGCTCGACTAGAGGTACAAGAGATAAGATGATAATATTTTTGATCATCAGTAGGCCGTTGATAGGCCCAATCGAGGAGAACCTAGTAGAGAGCATTGAGGAAATAGTTCCTTCATGGTAGGACTCAATAAAACTCTACTTGAGTAATGACACTATTCTCGAAGGCAAAAATATAGCTCGACTCCTTTGAGGACAGGCTACCAGGTTTGTGTTAGACAAGCATGGCCAATGGTATAAGAGGTCGATCTTTGGACCACCCCTGAGGTGCCTAGATCTCGATCATGCTCATGAAGTATTGCAAGATATCCACGCAGGCATATGTGGGAACCAATTTGGGGAAAGATCCGTCACACATAAGATAATTAGGTATGGATACTTTTGGCCAACATTACTGAAAGACTCTGTGAATTTTGCTCGAAAATGTACATCAAGCCAAGTCCATTCGAACCTACACATCAACCCACTGCATCCATGGTCAATGTCAAAATTTCTTGGCCATTTGACCAGTAAGGAATCAACATTTTAGTCTCATTATTTAAGTCAATAGGTCAACAAAAATTCATAATCATGGCGATTGAATATTTTACCAAATAGGTTAAGGTCGAGGTTATTTCGAAGATAACAAATGTAGCCATCAAGAGTTTCATTTGAAAAAATATCATCTATCATTTTGGCCTACCTGAAATCTTTATTTCAGATAATGGGACTCAATTGCAAAGCAGAAGTACTAGAAGTTGGTACGAAGCCTTGGGGATCACCCAGTACTTTACTTCACTAGGCAATCCACAATCGAAGAGCTAGATAGAGGTGACAAACAGAATGATGCTCAACTATTTGAAAACCAAAATACAAGATACTGGCTCGAGCTGGGCGAACGACTACCAGGAGTACTGTGGGCATGCAAGACAACTCCCCGAACAACTACAGGTCATAACCCTTATAATATAGTCTATGGGTCCAAGGCAATCATCCCCTCATAACTCATTCAACATACAGCTCGAGGCATTCACTGTTGCCCTCTAAAAAATACATCCGAAAGAAAGCTCAACCTCAAGACTATCAATGAGCAAAGGCAAGAAGCTTACAATACTATGCAGCGCTACAGGTCGAAAATGGTAGACAACTACAACAAAGGTGTCAAGCTACACCGTTTTAAGGTTAGAGATCTTATTCCCAAAAAGATAGAGGTGTCCAAGAATGTTGGCAAACTTAACCTAAAACGAAGGGACTTTATACCATTGTGAAAGTATCAAAGCATAATACCTACAAACTTGCTAATATGGATGGGGATGAGCTCCTTCGTCCATAGAACGCCATCAGCCTAAAGAAATTCTACATTTGAAAGCATATTGTAATCATCCTCATATTCTTTGATATGAATAAAGTTTCAGCAACACTGCTATCATTTGTTTGCATTGTCACAGTCGTATCTACCATGTACCATTCCAAGTTCCAAGTCTACTCCATAGTTGACGAATAAGCGGCTTCATGCTGCCACTCAAATTCTAAGTCGACCCCGTAGTCGACGAATAAGCAACTTCACGCTGCCACTCAAGTTTTAAGTTGACCTTATAGTCGACGAATAAGCAGCTTTACGCTACCACTCAAGTCCTTAGTTGACCCCATAGTTGACAAATAAGTAGCTTCACACTACCACTCAAGTCCCAAGTTAACCCCTTAGTCGATGAATAAGCAGCTTCATTTTGCCATTCAAATTCCAAGTTGACCCTATAGTCGACAAGTAAGCAGCCTCACATTGCCACCTAGAGGCTTCAAGTCAACCCTGTAGTCAATGAATAAGCAGCTTCACGCTGCCACTCAAGATTCAAGTTAATCCTGTAGTCGATGAATAGGCAGCTTCACGCTACCACTCAAGTCTTGCGTTGACCCATCATCGACAAACTAGTAGCTTCAAGCTACCCAATCAAATTTTGAGTCGACCCCATAGTTGATGTAACAGCTTCACACTGCCAAACCAAAGTTCTAAATCGGCCATGCTGTCGACTCTAAACAACTACATGCTACAAACTTAAGGCTTTTTAGCCTAAACTGTATAATTGATCTAATAGTTGATCAACAAGTCAACTATAAAATAATAAAAATTGACTATAAAGTGGAGTACGCTTTGTCAAAACCATGCGTGTCTCTCAACACTAATCCAAAATCGATGATAAAGGTGTTGGATTTTATGAATTTTATGGATAACTAACATGGTTGTCAACTATTCACCCATACAATCACGATAATAAAGTTACATTAAAAAAAAACATGTGAAATTCATTTCGACAACAAAGATGTGGAAAAATATCTTTCATTGATTGGGATGATCATTACAAAATACCATTCTATTACAAGCAAATAAACAAAAAAAAAATAAACAACAACAACAAAAAGCAGTAGAAAGTTCGGGGATTAAGTTTGGCTAGACCCAGCCTGGTCACCTTCCTACCAGTCCTGATCAAGCTTCGGCATTGCAGATGCGATTAGTTAAATGGCTTGAGTTGGTCGTGAAGGCCCTGCGACATCTCTTATGAAGTTAGTTGAGCGTGACATGTACTGCTCAATGTCGACTTGTTCCTCCCTCAACTGGACAGCAAGGTCCTCGGCAAAGACAAATTCGCTCGCCAACTCGGCCAGCCTGACCTTGACCTCAGCCTGTGTTTGACTATCTATTGGGCTTCAGTCATTGGCTCAATGGGGGCATTTTTTGTTGTGTCCTTCTTCTCGATTCTATCGATCCCACCCTTCTCGAATTCAAGGTAAGACTGCAGTTTCTCATCTAAGGTAGGGCTTATTCTATTTTTATCCTCATCCCGAAAGGCGTAGTTCAGTCACTTGAGCTACTTTACCGCTTTATAGAACATGTCACGAGCATCGTCGATAGATATAACTATGCTTGCACCTTGGAAGGCCGAGCTCAATATGAATTGTTCTACTACCTCCTGCCATATAGTGGAGAGCCATCGAGTGAAGGCGTCCCAAGCCTTCTTGAGCATATCTGTGTGACCAGCCAATTGACCAGAGGAGTAGCTCTTACTACTCGAGTAATCGCTTAATGGTGGTCTTCATTCCTCTGTGCTCTTGCTGCAACTTCTTCTTGACTGCAGGCCATTACGTTTTCTCAATTTACCAATAAAGGACAACCAAAACCATCAAAATTGAGTAAAAAGAAAGAAATTTATAGTTATTGCAATCAACGAAGGTCACTACCTAGACGATTGCCTGTAGGCAAGTCAAGTACGACTAATGACAGGCCAGCTAACATCAAACACCTTTCCTCCATCAAAATCGAGGCCTTGATCTACCCAAATCCAACTAGGTCTGAATAAAATTATTGGGCCAACTAAGTGTTTGGTTTCCTAGCATTTCCACATGCCCCTTCCTCCACCCCTTACGAATATTAAACTCTTCGAGCGCTTAAATATAAAGAAAATGCATTTTCCATTCTTGGCCATAAGAAGAGGAGAGAGCTACTAGGAACTTTCAATGCGGACATGCCATCATATAATAGAAGCCGGACTCCTCACTACTACCTTACTTTTGAGACATTGGTAAATAGAACAAATTTGAAAAATTGGCGAAAGTAGCTAACTGGTCGAATAGATGTATCAGCACAGCAAAACTATAGATAGTAGCAAAATAGTTGGGGAGGAGTTGTGTTATACAGACCTCAAGAACCACTAGCATGTCGATTATGGCTGCGCTAAGGGAAAATTAAAGCCGCACTTGAATCCCTCCTCAAACACTGTTATGCATCCCCTTAAAGGTTGATGTATCCTATCCCAAAGCCCAGGCACCAAAAGTTCGTATTCACCAGGAATGTCGTACATTTCCCTTATTCAAACTAAGTCAGTAGGAGGGATTTAGTTTGCTATAAATAATTGACTACGGGATACAGGCACCTCACTCGGGCTAGCCTCGTCCCCAGAGGCAGCCCTCTCCATGCTCAAGCTACTCGAGGTCAAGCTATCGCTTGATGAACTATCAAAACTATTCTCACGCGTGCTCTCAAATGCAGTTTCAACCTTAATTTTCCACTGAAACTGTACACCCTCGGACCTAGTGTTCTCACTATCTAAAGTACTAGACATCTTGGCAAAGAAAAATGAAGAAAAGCATAAGCTTGCAGAAGAACTTACAGTAGGAAGCTTGAAAACTCTAAAGTGCACAAAAGAGTTAGAAAACTTTGAAAGCAAGAACTCGACCAGAAACCCTGGTCAAGAATTCAAATACATCAGTCGATTATTCAAAAATTCTGGTCGAGAGCTCAGAACCCTTGTCGAATATGCATAATCGTCAAAAACTATTGTAACTGTCACTCAATTATTTACTCCCTGCTTCTTCTCATCAATAAGCTCAATTAGAACCACAAATGGGGGGGACTCATGATATGGGATAGCCCAATAGGCCGAACCCAATAAGCTATCGACCTTAGATAGGACCTTTAGGCCTACTTAATATGCACAGCCCAACATAGCTTCCCAGGTCCAGACATCTTAACAGCTAGGTTGGATCACTCGACCATAGCCGCCTGGTCGAGGGGATTGTTCTCGATCGCACTCAGCGAAAGGCTTCAAGCTATTCTGTCTATTCAATCATCCCCCTAGTCGACCACCTTATCTGTTAGATGATTGTCAACCAAAGCGCTCACTCTGATGCTGACTCATATCCTCGCCACATTTAATGCTCTGACAAGCAGCATGCCTCTGTATTGATGGCGCGTGCCGCCCAGTACAACCTTTGCCACCAACACTAGCAGGGAGGTGCTTACCTAGAGTATTATTCATCCTAAAAAGCAAGAGATAATGCCACCTAGAATAGTATTAGGATTAGAAATGACCATTAACCCCCAGGTAAGGACAAGAGCCCTCTAGACCTGATATGGGCATCTTAGATATATCATTCACCGAGAGAAGACTATAAATATCTTACTACTAGCCATACTCCAGGTAATACCATATACACTATACGCTCTTACTCTTTTGTTCGATTACCTCATTTCAACAAAAACTAACTTGAGTATTAGAGTGCCTTCGTCGGGGGGCACCTCGGCTAGTTAAACGTTTGCTGTTTGTTGTAGATCTCAAATCTCAAAGAATATTACTGTTGCATCATTTGACCTCCCTGATCGGATCAACCCAAACACAACTTTATTCACTAAATATGACCTTCAACCTCATCAATATCTTATTCCAATAACTCATATATTTTTTCTCTCTATTTTATTATCACTATTTTTCTCCACTTATGACCTATTAAATCAAACATAATTATTACTTTTTCAATAATCTATCCAAATCAAACTCATTTTCAACTCATTTTTACTAATTAGTTTTTTAAATTTTGAAAATGATAAAAATAAAAAATAAAAATGAAAACAAAACCAAACGAGCTCTTAATGTAATAGATGCTTCATAGAGATGTGGATTTATGGCTCAAACCAAGGGGCCGTTTGGTTTCATTCTCACAGTTCATTTTCATTTTCAGGTGAAAATGTATAGTAAAAAATTCGTTGAAAAAAGTAAATTTAAAAATGAGTTATATTTGGATATGTTATTTAAAATTATAGATTTATATATGTGTGAAAATGAAATGTATTTAACTGTTGGATGTTTTTGTATTAAAAGTTATGTAATTTTTAGATTTGAATTGATGATATGATGTGTGATTGTTTGAAAAAATAATATTATAATTTGTATGTGAATTCGAATTTGAATTTATAATATTTTTGCTGTGAATAATGTATGAAAAAAATATTGGGAAGATAAAAAAATTAAGGTAATGATGATGGTTGAAAAATAAATAAAAATTGAGAGAGAATATAATAAAAAATATTTTGAAAATAAAAATATTTGTAAAAATAATGTAGATAGTGATAATTTTTTATTTTTATTTTCATATGAAAATAAAAATGAACTGTGAGAATGAACCAAACGGCCCTTAACAATCTTAACATCTTGTAATTTCTAGAATGATACAAATTAGGACAACCAGTTAGCTTTCCCATGGTGACATTAGTAATGAGATCAGAGCCTAAAATCCACATTAGAAAGTGAGAAGTGGCCATGTGGGCATCTTAGATTATTGCAAAGACTTTGATTAATCTATTCAAGAAAGAAAACAAGGCCAATAAACACATTTTTAGTTAGGAGCGGAAGCTTCAAGAGACTCATTAATATAATATATCCATCCACACAATAGCTTTCACACCACACCCCACCCCACCATCCAATCCTTAAGTTGTGCTAAAAAAGCAGCTTCCTCAACACTTTTTCCCTCAAACCAAAGCCCTCTATAAGTGGCTTTCTCGTTGTCCTAAAACGATAAGCACAAACAATAATCTTCACTTGGTCATCTTCTTTACTTCCCACTTAGCCGCATAAAATCTTGAGAAAAAATGTTGGATTCCACCATTGAGTTGATCAGCCAGGCTGCTTCAAATTCCCTTGCAGTTTTCTGTTTCTGCAATCTGATCATTGCCATTCTACTTGTTGGACGCTCAAAACCAAGCCCACAATTTGATGGAAATCTCAAGAAATACGCAGTTACTTCAAGTGAGAAGGCTAATGGTTTGATCGAAAGAGAGGAAGAAAGGGTTTCATCTGTGAGCATAGGAGTGGTTGGCCATAAAGATGAAACCCCAGATGAGGAAGAAGAAGATGATGATGATGAAGAATTGAGACAGAGAGTTGAAGAGTTCATTGAGAAAATTAACAGGGGTTGGAGGGCTGAAAAGCTGAAAACATATTCTTTAGGCCAATGATGTGTTATAATGTGAAAATTTTAAGGATCTTAATTTGGACTAAAATGCGTGTAGTGTATATTATTACTGTAAGTTTTCTATTTCTTGTATCTGATTTGAGCCTTCAAATGTAACTTTCTTGTCCAAAAACTGAAAGATTTCAAAATGTTTTAGAATGCTGAATGCATAATGGAGGCCAATCAGTCTTGTTCTTGCTAGAAAAATTTGGACATTATCTTTTGGACTAATTTATAAAACTAATGTTAAAACAAATTTTTTTTACAAAATTACCGCAATTCTGAGAAGTTTGCAAAACTACTGTAAGGCGTGGCCTCTAACCACGCCTTTCAGGCATTTTTTTTTTTAAATAAAATTACACGCCTCTTAATATGTAATTTACATGCAAGAGGCGTGATCACTTTTGTTTTTTTTATTTTATTTTTTTAAATTTTTTTATTAAATGAATTTTAAAAAAAATTATAGGTATTATATGTTTAAAAAAATTATATCTATTATAAATTATAACAAAATAAATGCATAGTTCAAGTATGAAAAAAGAGTAAATAGTAATTCATGCAGTAGACTTGTCAA
>JACGDI010005294.1:187207-202622 GCA_014898725.1 Jacaranda copaia
AAAAATGCCTGAAAGGCGTGGTTAGAGGCCACGCCTTACAGTAGTTTTGCAAACCTCTCAGAATTGCGGTAATTTTATAAAAAAAAAATTATTTTAACATTAGTTTTATAAATTAGCCTTATCTTTTGTGTGAAATCCTAGGATTTTTGATCAATTAATGTATTTTAAAGGATTTCTACATTTTCTTGAATCAGTTGTGGATTGTTGTTCACATGGATGGGAATAAAGTAGCTGGAGGACAAGGCAAAAAAGGCGTTTTGATGGATGTACAATTTAAACTTTGACAACTTTGGTACAATTGTTTATTACTTTATATGTTTGTCCAGGTCAAATTCTCTTGGATGCTGTTGATAATTTCCTGGATAGTTAATCCATTATCTGCTATAAAGTTACTGATTTCAGACAGGGGTTATCCATTTGCATCAGCAGTCTCCAAAGATGATAAATCTGACATGTAAATGTTCCTTTGTACCATTGATGTGGGCATGTACTAAAGGTCCATTATGCCCACAAGAAAAAGATACTGGATTTCAAAATACTTTATGCTTGTGTATTTGAATATGGGTTGAGTCATCTTGTCCGATCTAAAAGGAAGACCAATCCTGACTTGTAATTTAGATGATATGGTTGTTTTGCATATTGACATTTCCATAATACATAATTTAGCCACATGAGACGTTATTTCAATTACTACGATTTCTTGATATGATTTATATGGTAGTACTTTGAGCATTTCAGAATGATTGATTGACCCAACGATCCTAATCATATATTGTAATTTCAACTGTCAACTTTGGCATTAGGTTAAGTTGACTGAAAGACAACCAATTTGTCATCATTGCCTTCAATTCAACTTAAGGCAACTTGAAGGAATGTTCTAGAACTCAAATCAATTAGGATTTTGTTTTCAACATTTTTAATAAAAAAAAATTGATTTTTTTCTAGGATGGTTAAATTTTCTTGCCTTTGCTTAGGTTGTAATTAAATTAGTGGCAGTTGTAATCCTTGGGAGTCAACGGTAGGTAGATTACGGAACATTTTGCTGGAAATGGGCACACACTTATTCCGAAAGGATTTGCTTTGTCATGTAGTTCTGTAGATATCTTGAAAAAAGTAATCACTTCCACATCAATGTAAAGTGTGTGCTGTTTCTATTAGGCCATTTATACCAACATACACATGAATTTGCATCCCTTGGACTTCTGAAAATTTCATGCCGCGGCTTTTAATAATTATTTTTATTCAATTTTAGGAATTAATAAAAAAAACAAATTTTTTGTGACGCATGAGATCCTTACTCAATAAATGGGTTTTTTATTTAAGTTCCTTTCTAGGTTTGCATTCGAGGGTCAATCCCTATTTGATTGACAATATTTGTTTTAAGTTCAATGTGTAGGAATCACAAAAAATAAAAAAATATCTCCTAATACACTAGATCTCTTGTTCCTACTTACGAAGTGAACTTTTCAAACTCTCTTTTAGCTTTGCACTCGAGGACCTTTACATGCCTCCAAGGTCAAATCCTTGATTGGGCTGATGAAACCTTTGCATGCTTCTATATAAATAATTCAAAAACTTGACCTTGTGCCAAAAGAGTGGCTTCAGATAGCAAGTTTATCTATGTTGTTCAATGGATAAAAATTACTCTAGGGATTACAAGTTGATATTCTCCAAAAACTCACATTGATGCAAAGATTTGGCACTTCAATGTTAGTTCTTTGCTGATTGGGGTTATAGTATGTTCCAAGAGTTGAGTTGTTTGCCCATTAAAACAGTATGTGAACAGGGTTCAAAACATTATGAAATAATTCAATCCATATCCTGTGTGGGTGTGAGTGTTGGAGCATTGAAGGGACCTTTCAAGAATATGCAACTTGATAACCTAAACAGATTTAACCAAGCATGTGCACCAGAGTTCAGACACCAAAAAGAAACAGTAGTAGTTAATTTAATGGTGTCGAGAAGTCTTTAGGACCACATAGAAAAAGTACTGTACTTCACACACAAACAATGTCAGCCTGTTGGTAATGTCCAAGAATTTACAAGTGAAAAAGCTAACCACGCGTACTCTAGCAGTGCAGATAGGATAGTAGCAAAATGGGTAACACATTTTTGGTAGGAAATTGCTTTCTGTTAGCCATTTTGCAGGTCCACGACGCTTCAAACAAAATCTGAGTCTTTGAACTACAACTAAAAATATTAAGTCCAGTTTCATACATCTGAAAAACAACATCATCAAAGTTACACACAACAAAGTAATCAATGGGGACAGAAGGGCAAATCCTTCCGGCAGAACGTCCTAACCTAGTTCCTAAACAAGAACAAAATAAGTTTGGGTCGAACAGACGAATCATGCTCTACTTTTGCTCTGTGATAATGGGGGGTCAGAAGAAGTGAGCCTAAAAGTTCTACGCCAGATAAAAACAGCCTAAGATACAAGCACAATAAAACACAAATACAATCAGCATGTTATTTCATGGCTCTGCTCTCTAGAATCTTCTCCCGGCAATGGGATGTTATTTTCCGAACCATGAATGGGGTTTGCAGAAGCCAAGTTGTCTCCAAGGAAGGAAGCAGATGGGATCAAATTCGGCTTTGGTCTGCTGTAGGCTGCTTCATATGGTGCTTCTGAAATGGGATTAGCCGAGACGGCACCAAATGATATTGTGTGCTCATGTTTTAGTTTCTTCGGCTTTTGCTCCTGCGGCTGGAGTCCAGGAATAAAACTGCCTATCACTACCTGTCAAATTATAAAAGATTCAGAAAATAATGCCAGTATATAACCTCCATCAAGAAACATTGGCAAAAGGATGCGTTTTAAGCCTTGAAAGGTTTCTAATGGTTTTCCTAATGCTAAAGAGATCGATTCATGTATTCTGTCTTGAAAAGATAATCTAAATGCACGGGCCAGAATCATCACTAAATGTCTTTGCATTGTGGGAAAATAGCAAAAGATTGGCATATGAATGGACTACTTTTGACATATATTCTAAGAGTTGGTAATCCATGCTCACTCTTGTTCAAATTACTCGTCTTTCACATGATTTTTCAATTTAGAATAATTTACTGACCTGAACAGGGCCAGCTGCGACTAGCATGCCTGCTAGTCCTCCCCCCAATACACGGCCATCAGGGCCTGCCAGGGAGACGCTCATCCCACCAGATCTGCTTTTTGTTAGTCCATTATCACTAGGCATAAATGATCCCGTAAGAGAAAGTATTTCAAAACGACCCTGTAGAAAAGAACATTATTATAATTCACCAAAACTTTTAAATTCTGTAGATGATTGTCACAAGAGAGATGTGCAAGCAAAGGGATTTAACAAAGCCACTGCACTACTTGCACGTTTAAAAGTTCAACCTGAAGAAAAAAATCTACAGACTTCTTAAAGAGGAAAACCCTTTATTTTGGACAGGGGTAGTACCTTTTTTTAAAAAAAAAAAAAGAAGAAGAAAAACCCAAAACAAACATTGTACCGACATTAAGGCTCCTACCTCATAGGTTAAAGTCCCACCAGAAGAATTAGGTTGACGCAACGTAACATTTGAGATAGCACCATTTGCAGCCAGAATACAAATGGCTCTTGATCCTTGTTGAGAAAAAGATATTATCTTCATCATGATATCCTAACAGAAAAGGTAAAACTAAAAATTAGCAAACTTAAAATAGGACATGAGCCTAGAACAGAATAAGGAAAATTTTGACATCTTAGTCAAACTACAAGTGTAACTTGTGTCTAAGCATCCAATATTACTAAATTACAAAATTCAGGACATAAAATTTCTTATGCAATGTTAAATGTTGTAAGTTTGTATATTGCTGCTTCAAGCAATAAATATATGAACCACAAATGGTCTTTTCACCTGGTTACCCAGTTGCTCCTTCTAATTCCCAAATATTAACAGCATAATATCATTTTTGAGTTTTCTAATGGACATAGCTCAGTCATGAAAACAGATGCCAAGAGAGTTAAGTTGGATGATCTACCTAACCCCCCCCCCCGGCCTTCTTCTTTTTTTTATTTTTTTATTTTTTGTAAGTTGGATGATTTACTTACTGGTGAACGGCTTAAAATGCAAATAAGACATAGATTTGATAGAGCCAAAGATTAAGCTAAAATTTTTCAGAGGGCAAAAATGTTCAGCTTAAAAGTAGACATTGAAACAGGATACGTCTATTCTCCAATATCTTGTGTATGGCCATGTATCCTCAAAGCAATCAAGTAAAATCTCTTGTTCAAATATTGATCCACGTACTGACCATCCAAAAGTAGCCAATCTGATAATATTCCTAGAGATTTGGTGTAGATAGTGATAAAGAAGACATGGCTCTGAGTTAATCAACAAACAGTTAAGGTCATCAAATAAGAACGAACACACCCATATATATTATTATTAGTTTATTCCTTAGAACTTTCAGTTGATCTCCTCCAGCAAAATTTCAGTGTTATCCTCTCTTTTTTTCACATTCTTCTTTTCACTACAATTAACTACTCTTGCCATCAATTATTACTTCACATGCATGTCATATTTCCATGAGTATACAGGATTGCATCAAATTAGCACAATTTATATAAGTTAACCTGAAGAAACAGTATTACCATAATGGAAATGAGAAAATAAAGATGAACAAAAATAGAAGTACCTCGCCAGTATTAACAGTTATCATATGGGGTGTGAAACTTCCACCGACGGGGTATGCCATTGTTCTCCCTACAGAAGTCAGAATGTGAAAAATAAGAATTTGTTTTTTGAGTGAATTGGACATAAATTACAAGTGATTAATATCACTATCACGTCTCTCTAGCAGGTAGGCATATGTTTTAAGGCCTTGATTCTTTGCTCACACAGAAATGCCTAGGGCCAGACATGTTTAACAGGCGAGGAGTCCCGTACACATATAAATGTTAGTAGAAAAGAAAAGTGTAATTTCTTAATATACATCACCATGGTTTTTTGGGGTTCTGTTTAATCCCTTAAAACTTCAAGTTATCCCATGGAAGTCAACAATAAATATGCGTTCAACCAGTAGCAATCAGCATACTGAAATTATTAGTTTCATACATACAAAAAGAAATATCACACATGCAAAGTGGGCTAATATAATTAACAAATACTATAGATCATGTAATTATCTTCATTAGCTCCAAATTGCCTGTGGCCAAGTTGATATATATCTCCACCAACCATCGATAATCAAGGGAATCACCAAACATTCTTTCCAACAATTCTAGCTGGAAGTGGAAAAACATATGTTCTCCATTCGAGAACAAGTAAAATAGCATTATCTTGGATACTATTGGTAAAGTGTAACAGGAATACAGAAAATAGATATTCAAAATTTGAAATTTACGGGATTGTACGCAAAAAACCATAGCATCAGGACTTCTTTTCCGATAAATTGTGGCATTTGAGATCCTATATAGCAGGTCCACACTTAGAAAAACAAGCATGATAGAATATATAGACTGTTGACATATGCTTTCAGAGCCAATATTAATCCTATCTCTTCAGCCACAGCACACAGTCCACCTGTATATCTTGGGTTAGATCCATACATGTTACATCATCTCCTCATCATTATTCATTGAGATGCTTTACTCTTTCTTTGCCATTTATGCACCCTGCAATTATTGAGTAAAAGACAGATCTTCTGTCTTGTCACATCAGCCCAAAAGACAGCACCAATAAACAAGGCTGATTCTCAAAAATTCTCCCTCCTATTTGCTCAGAGCATCAAACCAACAAAATGAACATTCTCAGGGCATTCCTGACAAGGGTCCCAATTCCATATTGGATACTTAAACTATATTATTCAAAGTTTGACCCATAGACACAAAGCAAACAGCGAAGAGAAGGCCAGATCTAGTTTATAACCAACTACAACACAACAACATCAAACTCTAACACAATTATATAGCAGCATAGTATCCTTATCCATATAATATGGTCTCAATATAAAACAACCACCAGTCAAAACAAGAAAATATACCTGGACTTCCAAATTCCAACTTATGTTTCTTCTTGAAAGAGTCGACTGGTCTGCTTGCACTTTGCTTCCAAGCTGAATAATCACCCGTAAACGGAATCGAAGCCGATATGGGCATTGGTGACAATGCCACAATAGAACCATCAGCTGCATACTTTCTTGGCCTTCCCCTTTTCTTCTTCGTCTCCGTCGTTGGCGCAGCCACACTCACCGGCGCCGCCGGTGTGGGCGGAGCAGTTGATCCACCATATTGGCCAGAATTTTCAACCCTTGGCTCCACCCTGTAGCTCTCAGGAGCTTCATCACCTTTTACTGTGACCCCAGAACCATTTAACCCTTCTTTTTCCTCCATTAATATTACCAACCAAACAGATACCTATAAATCCTTAAACCCTCTAAAAAGACACTAAATATTTAAACCCTAAACTCACTAAACTAATAAAGCTCAAATCTTTTTCAGCTCAAACACTCAGAGCAGCTGAGAAAAACCACCTTCCAACAAGAAATTTTTCATAAAGATAGAATCTCTAAGAGCAGTACAAGGCTAGAGGACAACCCAGAAAAGCTTACATAAAACCTGCTTCAAAAACTCTGTAAATCTAGAAATCAAGAATCAGGCATGAGTTTTCAAAGATCATCAGAGTACAACAGAGCTCTGCTCCAAGAATCTGTTTAATAAGACTTTCCTGAGCTGATTATGGTTTAATCTCTGCCATTGCTGAGCAAGGTCAGAGCTACAGAGATGAAATGGAAAATTCAAAAATTTTGCTTTGTGTTCAAAAAAATAATTTGGAGTAAAATTAGGGTTTTTGCAAGAAAAAGTGGAGGAAGGAAATAAAGTTGGAGAAAAATTAAGAAATAAATATAAATTAATTAAATATTAGAAAATTAATTAGGTAGCTAGCAATATTTAAATTGCAAAAATCAAAGTATTAATTATGGTTGAGAAACTGGTTTCAGGTCCGTCTTGGAAATTTAATAAATGGGTTTTAAAAAAATGGCAAAGTTAATGAATTGGAATATAAAATAAGGGAAATTTGCGAAAAAGATAATTTTTTTTAATTTTAAAATGGCAGTTTAATTATTTAAAGCTGTAAAGTTAACGTTGGAGCCATTCCAATTTTTTCAACCTCTGACCTGTTCTTTGTCTTTTTAGGTAAATAAAAGTTGACCATTTATTTAGAAAGAGATACCCTTGAATTTAGGGTTATTTTACTGTTAATGCCACTGTCTGAACTTTAATAACATGCAAGAAAACAAGAAAGGGTTCTGGTAATGTAATAGTTCATGTCTGTGTTTCCTTTCAGAAAGACCAAAACTGAAGCAAAACCATCTTCTTGAAACACGTTTCAAGAAAAGAAAATATAGTGAAAAGGAAAAAGGACAAAACAAAAGTGGAGTAACGGGTGGGGGTGGGCTTTATCACATCACAATTTTTTTGATTTTCAGATATTAGTTAGACACTAATTTCTATATATAATTTTCTGAGTTCACAGAAATTTATAAATACTAGCTTATTTTTTGATATTGAATATAGATGTCAACCTTCCTAAATTGATTTTACAACCCACTTTTTGATATCGAGCCTTTGTCAACCCAATACAAAGAAACCTGTATTTTTTGTAAACAGTTGTTCGAGAAGATATATAATGTTCAAAGTATGCCACTTGAAATTCTTGATTATTACAGATTTTTCATGTTGATTGATTTGTTGTGCTCAATCACCAAGTCAAATGGGAGTCTGCAGACAACCCCAGGGGACATAGATGAAACTATTTTACTAGAACACTACTTCAGAAATCAAACCTGGTCATTGATCAAAAAGCGCTCAAGAATCATTGTTACAGCTTGAACTAAATGGCCAACATCACTATCTATGAGTCTGCTTAAGTTCTGCATACAATTCTCTCATACATTCGAGAGACCGGCTTGCTATTTTGACATAAAACTCACATTAGACTGTGAGATAGAGCAATTCAACATTCCCGTAGTCCATGTTTAGTTGTTCATAGACTATATACAAAAGAGGAAGACAACAGAGTTGATGACTTATCATCACAATTATCCAAGATATAAATGAATACAGAATGGTTGCAGTCAAATTGAAGTGAAATTTTCAAACCAACTTTTAGACTTCCTGATAAACTTGTGTCATGTTCAGTAGATGTGATCTGGGCAGCACAAATCCAGCTCTCCTCTCCTCAAATGAGTATTCAATCTCCTCATCAACCGGCTTGGCTATAGGAGCCGGTATGATGGCCATCTGCTTTGGAGCAGCAGGTGTTAGGGCCGTCTGCATTGTAGCAGGCGTTATGGCCAACTGCATTGGAATAGATGCTGTTGAGGGTGTTGAAGGTATAGGAATTGCCATTGCTTGAGGTGTTCTATTCTCTATTTCAGCCATAGAAGTCGTCTTGGGAGGAGTGCTGAAAGGCGTGGTGTTATTAACTGTAAGCGTCTTCTGCAGCATCTCATTGTGTTTCTTGTTCAGGTCTTCCCAAATATTTGTTACGCTGGACTTTGATGAATCTGTGGAAGAAATGGGAGAGAAAGGCTTTCGCATCATGGGAGACTCTATTTCTCGAGCATTTGGCAAGTTGAGAGAATGCTGTTTTACAGGAAGGCCAGCTAAGTCCAAACCTCTCCTCCCTGAAATCAAAAAATTAAGAACTGAATAAGAAGCAAAAGAAAATAATAGGGTGAGTTGTCATGTTAATTACAAGCAGAACCAGTTTCCATAATATGCTGCCACTCCATGCACCTCCTTGAATATGCAATATGTTTGTGAAAACCTTAGTTTTCCATTAACTGTTTTTGACTCAATCAAAAATGACTTTCAAATAGGAGTACTATTTTTGCCAAATGGCTTGTCATCCAATGGCATGTTAGACCAGGGTTCAAACCTTAATGAACTCTTGACATGCGTAGGTATAAATAATAATAGAAAAAGAAAAAAAGTTAAGCTGAAATGTTTCTTCCTGAATGTTCACTTTTAGGTGCATTTAAAAGGAGATCAATAAAAAGAAGAAAAATGGTACATATAATGCAATAATGGTCCAGTCATTTACTCTTTTTTAACCTCCCCCTTGATTTTGAAGGATAGACTCAAAAAATCCATTCAGGTGCGTCAATTGCAATACCTACTTGCTAAAATGAAGAGGGGTAAAGGAAAAAAGTGAACGCTAAAGGGTAATATATATCATTGCTCTAAAAGGAATTGCCAGCTATATCTAGAAACAATCAGAAGAACTGTTTCCTATATGCCTTTCTTGCCTAGGAAAACTGATGTCCTTTAGTCATTTACTGTTCTGATTCAGTAAAGAAACTCCTAGATATTATTTGCTCCACAACTTTTGACATGATCCATACCATTTGGCAGTTTAAATTTAGATCTCAGCAGCCCATTTGGTTTTATTTTTAGAGGAATTTTCAGTTTTCATGCATTTCCAAAAGTTGGAAAAGTAGTTATGAAATGGAAAAGAAAATTGAGATGTATTTGGATAAAATATTGGAAAGTAATGATTAAAATATGTATAGGTTTGAAAAGTAGCTTGATTTATATTAATTTATGTTTAAAAAGATTTGTTTTTTAAAAATATATGTATATTTTATTAATTTTAAAATGATAGTGGGTATTTTATGTTAAATCAAATTTGAATTTGATTGATGTAAGAGTAGGATGATTTGATAGGTTTAGAAAGTGTTTGAAAATGAAAAAAGAAATATTTTGAATGGAAATGGATAGAAAGCGAAGCTTCCATTTTTCATTTCCGAACGGAAATGAAACCAAATGGTCTGTAAATGTCTCATCTTTGTGAATTGGAAGGAGATTGCAAAAAAGCAAATAGTCACATCCAGAAAAAGGTGGAAAAAATTACCAGAAGAGAGAGCTGCAAAACCATCATCCCTGTGTTCAGATTTTTTGGCATTACGTGCATTAGGAGTCGCCTTAGCCGAAGGAGGCATATCAGGCTTAGGAGTCTGTAGCATAGGTCCACCAAGAGAAATTCTTCTATTGCTTGCACCACCACATGACAATCTAGGCCCTTTCTTCGCACTTTGGTTCTTCATAGGGCTTGGCTTTGAACCATAAAGAGCCTCCTGCTCTGCTAGCAACTGTCCCTGGAGTTTCTTCTGGTCCTGGAGTTAAATTAAATTACACATGCACAGAAATATGCTAAGAGTCAGAGACACAGTGCAGATCATAATTTCAAATTGATGTTAGCATAACATTGTAGGTAGATAAAGTCTATACCCTCTGTCTTTTGCGCTCTAGTTCCTTTTCCTGTCGTAAAACCATATAGTCTTCAAGCATAGAAAGCAGACGAACCTAGACATAGCAGACAAGAACAAAAGGTGAATTTTGCTTAATAGGAAAACCAAAAGAGATGCGATGAATTACATTTTTACATGTTAATACAGTAGCACTTACGCCATCATAAGTAAAATAGACTCCATTCTCGTTTTCCCATGCTGTGGTCTTTGAAGCCAATGTATCCACCATTGCTATTTCAGCAAATAACACCAATGGAGAAATCATATATGCGCATATGTCATAATATTTTATAAATTAAGGCTGCAGGAAGAGGTAAGGCCATGAAACACAAAATTCAACTATACCTGGAAGTTTGTTGACCAGCGCACGAGCTTTTTCAGCACGTTTCAGAGTAAGATGAGCACCTCTCCCTGCATTATAGCGGTTATCATCCTACAAAGAAAGAAGGTGACTTTAAGCAATTGCATGTTTGTAACTTGAGATGTAACCAATAGCAAATTGTACAAAAGTCCAACCCTACTATACTCCTCAAGCCAGCTCTCCTCCTCACATGCAGCAATCCACTTCTCAACCTTTTCAAGGATTTCTTTCCTGCTGAGAGCCTCCTCTTTGACTCTAGATATTTGAAGCTCAATTTGTTCAAGTACACAAGAGGCATCAACGGCTCCTTTCATTAATCAGAATAACAGAAAATGAAAATTAAGATTTCAAGGAAAGAAATTATCATTAGCTTTAACATATATAATTTACGTACCAGATTCAACAGCACCTATAGCTGAGTCAATTGAACTATCTGGTTCTGGAAGCAAATGTGTCTTCCTACAAATATCTTCTAGTTCTCCCTTCTTTTTGAAAACAAGCTCCTTCATTTTGCTTGCTTTCAACTCCTCCAGTCGAGAAACTTCGGCCTTGACCTAACAGAATTACACAACTTTTATAACCAGATCTATATGTTTGAACCTTCCAGCTCACAAAATCAAGCAAGGGTGTAACACAAAGTACTATGACATATGCCCCTCAAACAAAATCCTTTTACTCACGTAAGTAATGAAGTCAACAGAAAGCATGCCAGGCTCTGTTATCTCATCTTCCGAAGCAGCAATATTACATGTCACTTTCTGAAATATCTGTTGCTCTTCAATTGGTGTGTCCATCAAGTTCCAAAGCTCCAGTAAAGAAGTCGCCAGATCTTGTAACTAGTCAATATTGAACAGTTAATAAACTCTTTCTAACTGAAAAGAAAAAAATTTCTAGTGTGACATAATAAGCGTAATAAAACATGACATACTTGCTGCATTCTCTGTAATTTAACCTCTCGAAGTCTTTTTATAGCAGTCCCCAATTTTTCGATGGTGTTGTTGCTAATGTTCTTTGAACCTTCAGATTCTCCTAAACTCGGATGAATCTCACCAACAGTATGCTTAAAATCCAAACCAAGCACTGAGCAACACAAGTACAAACAATTTAGGTGCTCCATAACCTGCTTCAGCCGTTCACTCTGCAAGAAATGAATGTCCAGTTAAACATCATAGGAGAATTATAATGAATTACTTAGAAGAGATGACAGGTTCACAAGATAACCTTTTCTTTTTGAAGTGCTTGCAGTTCTCTGTGCAATTCTTCAAGCTTTCTCAAAGACAAATCAGCTTCATCCACTGCCATGTTATTCGAAGCGTAGCCTCCTGACCTATAAATTTCATTCTTAATCCTCTCTATCTCTTCCATCACCTCTATAAATTGCTTTGTCCTATCTGATTTCCTCTTCCGCATCTCCTCTATCTGTGGAAGGATGGCTCTGAGTTCGGCCTTCAAGCTTACAGTGCTTTGATCAGACTACACAGAGAAAGACCATCCATTAAGGTAAAAGAATACAGCAGCTCAAAATTTCCATTTTTTAATTTGATTATATATGTTTTGTTTGCAGCTAAATTTATCGGTTGTAGTTATTTCCCTCTAAACACTTTTCAGCAATATAGTTCCCTTACCACCACAACACTGTATTGTAACTATAATATGCTTTTATGCCAACCAAAGACTTTGAAATCATAAAGCCATCATATGGCTTTAACAAATATCAGAAGTCAAGGCTGATTAAAGTTGTCTACAAATCTAAGTTTAAATTTGCACATTAAATGAACAAAGGAACACCAGAGCACCATTTCTACATTGTCAGAAATAAAGGTATCCATCAACCAGAACATGTTAATCTTCAGGCCCCACCTGCCTAATGTGTACTGGCCGCTCCCCCATTGCGGAACAGATGGCAGCAAGCTCGGCTTCAGCATCAGCAATTGCCTGCCTCAGCTGAGCTCTACACTTGTTTGCCTGATCTACTTTTCTTCTGTACACCTCTAAACATTCTTTTTCAAGCTCAAGCAACATTGTGTCCCTTTCAGCATCAGATTCCCCAACCTCATCCCATATTATCTGATGGATTTACCAAGAGAACATAATGAAGATGCCATAAATATATCAACAGCAATATATTTTTACATCGCAAACACAAAAGAATCGGAAAGAAAATGGAAAAAAGCCATAACCACAAGCATCTAGAATTAAAATTATTCCTTACCTGCAGTTCATATAGGAGAGATCCACATGTTGTTTCCATTTGGGAAAGCAGATTGTTTTGAACTGTCGACATTTTAAGTTAACTGTACCTGCAGATAGAGGCCAACTAATAAATCATAAGCACAGTGTCATTACACTATATCTATCAAATTTTAAACAAGTCCAACAGCACTATTCTTATGTAAAAAAGCACCATTCCTCACAAAACAGTCAGCAGTTCTTGACTCCAAAGTCTGGCCTGTTAAACTTCACTCACCCTCAAATTTCGATTCAAACTATGAACACATATCAGAATTACATTCTATTATCAAACGTCAATTCTAATGCCTTCAAGTTATCCACATTCAAACAAATGATATCAAAGGGATAAGATAAATAAACAAAATTGAACTTAAACTGAGAACTTAACCTTCAAAATCAAATGAAAAAAGAAAATCTCCAGAAGTAGAGCAATTTCTTTTAGCTGTAAAATTATAGAAAAACATCCTAATTCATAAACTATAAACAAAACCCTTGCTCATTTCGCTAAAAAACTCAATAACAGTACTCCAAAATGAACTGACCTAGCTCAGTTCAACCTGACCCCCGGAAGACTCAAATAATTAACTCTTAATTACTAAATCAGCAACCAAAACATCCAATGCTCTTCTATAAAAGAAAAACCATAAAATGCACTACCAGGCTTCATATACCAAATTAACAAACAGTATCAACCAATTTCTCTTCCCTTCCTTTTCGGCAAAATCATTTGAAAATTATAAATGCATACAACATGCATACAATTTCTCGATCCGTCTAAATTTTATGCCAATCAAGCACTAGAAAATTGAAAACGGAAAAAAGAAAAAGAAAAAAAAAACACACAAACACACAAAAGTTAAAAGTAGATCCGAGAGCTCACCTGAAAATTAAGATCCAAAACCAAGGAAAACCCTTGCTTTGCCACAATTGAGACGCAGAGGCAGAGTGGAACAATTTGCGGACTTGAATTTGAGAAGATAATAAAGGAATAAAAAATTTTGGGACTGAAGAGAGAGAAAATAAGGAGAATGCGATTTTGAAAAAATCGACCGTTAAATGATGCGAGAAATGGTAAGGGCTTTAATGATGGTGAGACGGTGACAAAGCCGAATTTTGAAATTTCGAAAAGAGAATAAAAGGTATTTAATCTTGCAACTTTACTGGCTGTGACAAATGGTAAATGACAGATGGGTTGAGAATGTACCACGTGTTACCGCCCGAGTGAGGTTGACGTTTGGGCTTAAAGGTTGTCTTTTTGAGGTTGTGTATTAGCATTTAAAGCTATCAATGAGTTGAATTTAGATAAAAAAAATTTATATTTAAATAAAAATTTAATTATTTAAATTCAAATTGATATTTTATAAAAAATTTATTAATTAGTGTTATATTTAAATTTGATGAATATCTGAAATTTAATAAAAAAAATTTGATCATATTTAATATTTTTTTTCTTTTGAATTGTATAAAAATATTGTATTTTGTAAAGTAAATTTACGTCATATTTAAATTTTTAATAATTTTTTATTATATATTAGTCCAAAAATTAAATATTTGAATACTAAATTTCTATTTCACATTATATTAATGCATAAATAAATTATTATATATTATTATATTTGACATTTTATCAGTATCTCTTTTATTTTTAGACTAAAACATTAATATTAATATCATACAAACATTAATATTAATATTATATCAATATAATATATAGTTTTATCTTAAAATTTTTATTAATATTATATAAAAGAGTATTAATTTAATAAAAAAATTATTAAAGTTCGGATTCGGATATTTAACAAATTGAATTGCATAATTCCGTATTTAATCAATTTATTTTAGATTACAAATATTTATAATCGAATCTAATATATTGAATAATTTAATCAGATAAAAATTCTAAAATTCATATCGAATTCGAATTAAAATTTGATCCATCGACAGTCCTATTAGCACTTTGAGTTCAACATCCATACAATCGAAATTTTTGTTTTAAACAAATATTTCGTGCATTGATAAGTGTAGACATATAATTTTAAAAGAGGACATAATAATTCCTTATTGTGTTTAGTATCTTGGACTGTAATTTTCCTATATATTTGAAGTATTTTGATCATTATTTTGTATGATTATTTAGTACAAAAAGGGGTATTATCATGATGTCTTTCGCATATTAACCTTATTATATATTTATATATTTTAGTGATTTGGTAATTATTTCATATATATTTTTTGAGAAAATATTACAAATGATGAATTTTTTATCCTTTCAATAAATCAATATTTTCTATTCCCAAATCAAATAAATTAAACTATAAACTACACGCAATGCACATTAGATGCATAGTGGAGCCCATTAATGCTCAAACATGAGACCTTCAACATAATAGGGTAATTATTTTATATATTGAACTATTATATCTTCATTTGTGTGTGATTGAATTTTGCATACCATGCTGGTATATATGTTATTTCTAAAATATATCATTTGGCGCCGTCTGTGAAAACTTTGAGATTGCAACGAAAAAGAAAATGGTGAACACAAGAAGAGTCGCTTT
>JACGDI010005294.1:202722-216289 GCA_014898725.1 Jacaranda copaia
CCTCGGGGAGAGGCTGCCATGTGGCGACAGATCCATGCATCATCAGATACTATAAATTTAAATATAAAATCAACAAATATAAAATAATGAATTACATTTTATGGCTTAGGCTAGTTGTGATATCTCCATTGTTCACTCGATTTACATAATTTTAAATCAAATATAAATAATTAATTTGATCAATTATTTAAATTTATAATGTGCTTGCTATGGAAAGTATATATAAGTGGAAACTGCGTGAATATGTGGCAATATATATTTTCTATTAAAAATACCCCTTTTTGTTCATTAAAAGAACAAAAAACTATAAGATTCAACCTTTATTTAATATGTTATTTTGCGATGTCTTGTCCCAATCCTTCCTATATTGAAGTCAAAATAATGTTGGCTATGTTTGATTATAATTTGTTTTGTCAAAATATAATCAAATATACATCATTTTTACCTCTAAAATGTCAAATTAAATTTTTTTAGAATACCCTCTTTTATCTTTCATTATTCTCAAAACTTCCTCATTTTCCAATATATATACATATCTATCACATACATATAATATATATTTTAATATTATTTTTACTATAAAAAATTACTCAATTTTATTTTCACTCAAAAAACCCAATAAAAAAGCATTAATTTAACAATTACAATAAAAATTATCTCATCCTAAAACATAAACAAATATATCAAAACTTCTCAGAGCAATTTTTTAAGTATTCATCAAAATATAAACAAGCATTCATCACATTTTCCAATACATCACATTTCGCAACCCCACTCTCAAAACTCATTCACCCAAAATATGTAATATGAAACATACAATTTATAACCAAACAATACCGTCATAATTGTAAGGTACTCCTGAGTAACATCTAGATAATTGTATACTTCCATGTTTGTCTAAAGAATACAAAGAATTTGTTAAAATTGATCTTCATTAGTTGGACCCAATTTATTTTAGTTGAATCAAATTAACTATTTAGAAAAAGCTATGCAAACGATCGAACAAATGTACACGATAAAAGGACAAACGATGTGATATTATTAATGAAAGTTTCTCGTAATTCAAATACGACATCTTCTGTCCAAAATGTAGCATTAAAAATTCAAAAAAGAATTAAGTCACCAACGAGATTAACGAAAACTATTCAACTCTGAAGTTAATTTTAAACTCGTAAATAAAGGTATTAAGCAAAGAAAATACTTAAAATATGGTGGATTGCATGCCTTCAAGTGGCAATTATACGACTATTTATAATGATGAAAGATTAAATGACCTTACTTAAATAATTTTATTTAGACGATACTATCATTAGTGATGCTACTGAAAGCTGCGTATAGAGAAAATAGGAGTTGTGCTACTAGTAAATCGATTGGGGAGGTCAAGTATGCAAAATTGTGTATAACTTGGGGTTTGAAATCTGCAACTACAACACACGTTAAACTAGCCGGGGGCAGGCACTCCGACACTCAAGTTAGTTCTGATCGAGATGAAGAGATAGAACAGAATATAGAGAATGTAAGGCTTGTAGTGTATGGGGTATTACCTTGAGCGTAGTTAAGCCTGAAATATTTATAGCTTTCTATATGCGTGATTTGACCCTAATACCCTTATCAAGTGTATTAACTTTTATCTTTGCCAGGAGGTTGGGGATCATTCCATGTTCAGATCCCCGTACTATGCCAGGTGGCTAAATCTCCTGTTTTTCTGGATGAACAGTGCCAGTGGAGGCGCGTCTCTGCCAAAGTTATTGGCAGGGTTGTTAGAGTTGGTGGCAGCAGTTATACTAACTATCACGCGTCATTAATGCAGAGGCATGCAGCCTGTCAAACTAATAAAAACGACAGGGATCCGAGTCAACGTTGGAGTGGGTCTTGAGGTCGATACATGTTGACCAGACTCAAATATTCAAACTTGTGGAGTGGTCCTGAGGTCGATACGGGTCAATCGCAGACCCTACCAAGTGAGGTCGATACCGGTCGACCAAACAGACTTACCATTGGGCCTCATGGGTTGTCTTATTTGATGTTTGGTCTGTTGGGCTTATTGGGTTATCCCATATCAATTAAAATTGATAGGTTGAATTTAATTCATAAGTTCGACTCGAATGCAAAAAAAATTAATTTGTATTATACATTCAATATTACTATAAATCTTGAAAAATAAAAAAATATTTAATTAAGCCATACTAAATATTGAGTATACAAGTGAATATGTCCATTAAGGATGCAAATTAATCGAACCATCAGGCCTGAAAAGTATTCAAGTTTGAGCCAAGTTCGTATAGATTCTAGCCGAGTTCAAGTCAAATAATTCTTGTTTGCAAGTTCCAAGATAACTTACGAGCTTATATTTTTTGTAAAATAAATATTTATATAAAAATATAATAAAATATATTGATTTTAGAATTTTTTATCAAATAATTTAACTTTTTGAACTCAAGTTCGAGCCTGAACTCGAGTTTATAATTTGTTAATGAATTTGTTCCTAACGAATCTAGTAAAGCCGAGCTGAGTAGAGCTCGAACCTCAATTTCCTTAGATCATTGAGTTTGAGCTCAAGCCTGAAAAATGATCAAAACTTGAGTCAACTCAACTCATTTGCATTCGTAATATCAATCTCAATATTTTTTACATAGTAGATGATATTTTGTTGAGTTGTTCAGGATAGATTCAATGAATAATCAAATGAAAAATAATGATTCTTAAAATACATGATATTCAGGGGATGATGAAATAATTATGGTTGGATGATTACGACAATTTATTTTTATAAATAAAAGACTGTGTGAACAATTTATATGTTAATTATATGCTTAGTTTTGCGAAACATTTTCGATCTTTTTAATAGATGCGACAAAATTGTTAGAGTCAATGTTGAAGAACAAAATCAAACTGCTTATTATAAAATTTCATTTTGGCTTCAACCCAAAAATCAATACAAATACAAATAATGAATTGTTGGGGAAAAGGAAAAAAGCAAAAGGATCCCACAACAAAAAAGAACCCCATATAAATAAAGCAATTGGGCAAATATAAGTGATAAAAATAAAAGAAAAAAAAAAGAAGAGAAACTCCAATTGATTTGTGATCCAATTGTATATATATTTTACATAATATGGAAGATTAGAGCCCAAATAAATTTCTTGTGTGCGTGTGTTTAAGAGAGAGAGAGAGCGAGCAAGCGAGAGAGCGCGCGCTCCAAAACTTGATATCAAAGGCCCGATTTGTAGGTAACAGCCGTTGCAGGGATCCATTTGTCACCATTAATAAACGGGCCAACCGCAAACTTCTTCACTTGTGAAGCACTGAGATTGAACTTCAAGCCCTTCCACTTAACCCGATTCTTAGTCACAGCCCCAGGACCCGAATTCTGATACTCGGCATAAAAGATCGTATTCGGCGCCGATGTGCCGACCCACGGCATCCACCCCCTCGGGTCAATGAAACCGCCCATTACATTCTGAAACAGAACCGTCGTCGAGTAGTTCTTCCATGGCCGGCCGAGGAAAGTGCTGACGCCGGTGAGATTGGCCGCCGGAGAAATGGTGCAGTTCTGGATCGAGATTCCAGTGTTCTGATTGGGATCCATTTTGCCCTGGGCGGTGAGGGTGTTTTGCTGGCCCAACATAGGCTTCTTCGGCAGAATGCTGCAGTTTTGGAAGACGACGGCTGAGTTTCCAAAGATGAAGTCCACGGTGCCATAGATGTTGCACTCGCGGTAGAATTGGCGGTTGGAGTGCGTGTAGAGAGTGTCTTGGTGTGCATCCATGGTGCAGCGGTAGAAGATTGAGTAATCGGCGGTGGACAATAGGGCGACGGCCTGGTGCTTGGCGGCGCCGGCGGTGTTGCGGAAGGCCATGTCTCGAGCGATGAATCCTTGGCCGAATACGGCTGATTTCATGCAGACGAAAGGAAGAGATATTACATTGGTTTCAAATTTGTTTGTGGCTGTTCCAAGCCATGTTTGTATAGTACAATCCTTTACCAATATTTCATCTTTTATTTCTATATTAGAAGTCATGGTGTATAATTAAATTTTTCAATATATATATCAACCTTGAATTAATTCAACGATATTATTTTTAAATATATAAATATGTGATTCAAAATTTAAATTTTAATAAATTTTTAATTTATTTATATGATGTAAATAAACAAATTAATATAAATATACTTAAAATATTTATTTATCTCAATACAATAGCATATGCTTTCAAGTATCCAAAATATCTTTGTTTAAAATTATTATATGAAATAATATGATTAAAAAATAAAATTGAAGAGAAGAAATAGAGAAAGAAAGTATAATTCATGGGAAAAGATACAAGAAAAAAAGGACGAAAAAAATAAGGTCAATTTAATTAATACATTAAAAATACATCAAGCAGTTAATCCGATAATATCACATCTTATAAATAATATAATTTATAAATAAATGTGAAGTCGTATAAATATTTTTTAACTAAATATTTAGACATAATCCACATGTTTTGACATATGTTTATAAAATGAAATAACAATTGAAATAGATTATTCAATATATATAGATACTATTATAAAAAATAAATAAATTCTTTGGTCTCTAATATAGAAGTCAAGATTATAAGACACCAAATTTTAATTGATCGGATTTTTTCTTTTACTTATTCTACATATTCAATAAAATTTACGTGTCCAAATAATCACCATTTATTCAAAAACTTCTCTCATTGCATGATAAACTCAATATTTTCACTTTGTATTCTTTATTTCATTTCTTTTTCTAACTTGATGTGTATATGCTATGTATATTTGAATTTCAATTAATTATTTATATAAAAAATATTTAATAAATATGTCATATATCTATGAAATAGAACAAAGACAAAATAGAAAATAAAATAGAGAATCTAAATTGGGATATTTTAGTAATTTTTGAAAATTTTTTCCCTCTAATATTGTAATAAATTATGAAATTTTACTATATGTCTATTATCTTTACAATACAAATTATAGATATGTGTTTTAGATGCATGTCAATTTTTTAATATAATAAACATAAATATATATATATATATAATATAATTACTTAAAAATATTATATACCATAAAATTATGTGCAAACGACGGCTAGTATGCATATGTGTATATGAAAGTCTAGGGACATTGTAACTTTAGGGAAAATTGTCAAAAAATATATAACCATGGCCCAAAAAAAGAAAGAAAAGAAAAGAAAAGAAACAACTTACCAAATGTGGCACTCTGAAATGTGGGAGTTCCATCAACAAAGTTAAGGCTGCCTGAAACAATGGTTTGATCCTTCCCATCTCCCACCATCATCACATTCCACATTGATTTCTCAACTCTAACATTCTCCAAATACACTCCCTGCTTCACATATATCACAAATCTCTTCTTACTCTTCTCCGGGACAGCCTTAAGCGCCGCCTTTATTGTCTTATACTTCCCGCTCCCATCCTTCGCCACCACCGCATCAGCCTTTATACTTCCACTCGGAGTCTGCAGCAGTTTCCTATCCTTAAACGACACCCATTCCGGCGCAGCCTCAAAGCCCATCAACCGTCGCCGCCGTCCGATGGCGCCCAATGCCCCAATAGACTCCTCAAACGAGGTGACAATAGCCAGACTATTGCTGGTGTACTCATTTGACTTCTTGAAGTTTTCATCTGAAAATATCTTCAGTTCATCGGAAGAACTTTCCAATTCATCCAAACATGTCTGTTGATATGTCCCAGCGGAACTCAGCCAAGTTCTCAAATCATCAAAGGCCTCGAGGATTTTCGTTTCCTGTACGGACAAGGAATTGTTGAGATGATCCAACGCGAGAGAGAGTAGTTCTTGGCAGCTTTCGATGGCGGCAAATGTTCTTTGGTCCGTGATGTTGTACTTCTTGACTACTCCACTTTCAACGAAATTCTTGGAGGCCCTTGAGAGTTCTTCGATGGCCACCTGGACGGATAGTTTATACAAATTTTGTGGGTCAAATTTTCCGGATTTCACCAGGGGACTCAGGCTATTGTAACAAGATTCTGGATACAATGTGACGTTGCAAATGGTTTTGATCGATGAGGAAAAGGATTCTGTTTGGCCGATGGATTTGTTGCTCTTACTTTCGGAAACTCCAACCACGGTGGCGACAACTATAACGGCGACAAGGACTATGGAAGATAGTCCGATGATTGTGATTCTCCGGCGCATTTTTCTGCGGGCAATGAGACGTTCTTGCTCGGCCTCGCTAAGCTTGCCGTAGGGGTTGGTGGTGGCCATTGTTTGGAGATTTTTCTTACACTAAATGGGGATATTTGGTTGTCTGAAGATGATGGAATGGTGCAGTATTTATGTGCATTATGGTTTTTTTGTGGGGTTTTACGTGCGGGGCACCACGTTTGGGTCTGAAGGGGACGAGAAAGAAGAAGTGGTGAAGTGGTGATCATGTTATGTTATGAAGAGAATTTAATATCCAAAAATTGGTAAGTCAAAGGGGGGGTTTTGATGTACTCTATTGTGCCAGTTTGGGGGCAGATTGAATGTATTGTGTACGCGGGACATTTTTTTTAACTTAGAAAATATCAAAATGTAGAGAAATATTGAAAGTGGAAATCTAATCTAAGTGCTCTGAGAGTATCTATTGCTTATGGTTTAGTTAATGTTGTAAATTTTTTATTTTATTTTGTATTTTTTATATCTAGATATATGTATATGTATATATGAAGTGTATTAAATATATTTTAAAAAAATAATTTATTAAAAATTAAATATATTTATTGTATATTCATTAAATTAAAATAAAAAATGAAATATTAAATGGAATAGAATATTGTTGTGTGTCTAGTGGTTATTAGTATGTTTTCCTTGCTTAATGCAATGTTCCAAAATTAGACCAGACAAAAAATTGGCAACATAATTGATTACTGATTTTACCGGTTCAATTGATTCAACCAGTGTGACTCATAATGAAGTAACAATTATATTTAATTGTATAAATATACATAATATCTTAATATTAAAAAAAAATAAAACTTCCAATAGCATAGAAAAAATATTGTCTAAAAAATTTCAATTCTTACTTATGTTTAAATACGTTCTTAAAAAAAAAATCTTACTTCACAATTTGTCAACTATAAATAAATAAATAAATAATACTTAACATTAATTTAAGTAATCGTTTGTTTCATAATTCAAAACTAAGTAAAAATAAATTTTTATAAACTAAACATTCAACACAACTTAAGAGAGATTAAATAAAATAAAATAATAAAATAAATATAAACATCTATATATAACTACTACTTCATTAAATTTCAAGAAAATAAATTCTTATTTCAAAAAATCATATGTCCAAAATCTTTAGTTATCATCTTCAACTCATAACTCTTTTTCTTTTGTCAAATTTTTCATTTTTTTTAAAAATCTTAATTTTTAATTTTTTTTTTCAAAAAATTCAACTGGTTTTTTTTACCAATTTTAACTTATTTATAAGGCCATCAATTTTTAAGTTTCAATCAGACTGAATTGACCACCGGTCACTGGTTTAACTGGTCTAACTGATCGGTCCAGTCTAATTTTTAAAATATTAGCTTATTGAGAACCAAATATAGTCACCTTTTTATTTTTATTATTATTATTAGATATCAGTTTACTATTTTAGGAGAGTCGAAGAACAAGTTCCAAGTCTATTGGCCTTTAATATTTCGGACAAGGACAAGAAGCACAAGAAATAGAAAAGCAAAGACGTTGACATTGGTGGGTGCGTGAGGGGAAATTGTGTTGCGAATCGTGGGCTGGTGCTCAACATTGAAGAGATAATTGGTATGTCACAATCAATTGGGAAAAAGAAAAACATTTTAAATGTTTGGTTTTATTTTAAATAAAATATTTTGAAGAGTAAATTAAATAAAGACTATTTTTAAATAGATGATACGATTGATTTTATTTTAAAAGAAAATAAGTTGTATTATAAATATTAAATTAATATTTTTTTATTTAATAATTTGATCAAAATATTTTACATTATTATTTTTAGTGTATGTGTAACTTGCTACGAGAAAATATAAATGTATATAAATGTTACCATTATTTTTATTTTGGAAAATAAGAAGATTGTCCTTGAACCAATTTGAGTGTATTAAGAAAACTAGAAAAATCGTATTTGACTTTATTTTCTTCAGAAAGAAAATGTTTTGGAAAAAACAAAAACAAACATCATTTTAATTTTTCTTTGCCCTTTTCTGAATTCTTTTGCCTTGTTCTCACTAAAATTCAACATCCCCATAAAAATTAAACAACCCATGTTGCAACATCAAACAATTACACGAGGGAAGATGAGAAAGTTGATTTAACATAATGGCAGCTGCAACTGCAATTTTAACAGCTTGAGAACAGCTAATACATGCTTCTTTGTTACTACCAATACATAACAGATCTCTCAACAAAAGAAGGCAATCTGAATTCAGACCCTGAATATTTTGTAAGGAAGGAGAATGTCTCTTGTCTATGCGACTCAACTTGGTGGATAGACAACCACATTCTGCAGCCAACATTGCAGTCAGGCAGATTCCTTTGCAGCCCAAAACCTCTCCTTGAAGGAGAAAACTGTGGAGGAGCTAATAATATACATTAGGAGCCAACACACAATATATAACTTCCCCGATAAAGACAAACTTTTTTACCCCACCAATACATTTCATGCAAGCTTTACCTGAATCAGATTTCCATGTGAAGATCTGCACAAGATACTATCCCTGTAAATATATCCCGGCATAAGAAAATCTCAATAAGAGAAGCACGAAAAAGAAATCAAATGCAAAACGAGGAGCTATTTCAAGAGAAACTAAGATCTAACCAGAAGGGACATAGATTAGGACAACCATTAGGATTTGCACCAACCACATGTTAGAGGAGATATTATAGGATCTCGAAATTAGTTGTAGTGATTTACCTGACTCCATGAAATGCTTTTGGAGGAAGTTTCCATGCTATACCAGGCTAGTAGGCTTCATCATGTGTCAGGGATGTCAGCACTGTATGAATAAACAACTGCACAACTCCAACAAAATGATTTCCTTCTTCTTTTGCATGTGCAGAGAAACAAGATGGCATCAGATATTCTTCAGTATGGATAAATTGAAGAATGAATACCAGATAAACAGGGGAAGAAGAAAAATGAATTCTTGCGGCTGTTAAATCTGAGCAAAAGAATAAGCTAACAATTACAAAAGATTCTGTTAACAGTCATATTCCTCTATAAAGGGGTACAAGAATAATTAGCTAGGCCCCATTTTAGCCATAAGTTACGTAGAGTATCTTTTCTAATGCAAAGTACTCTATGGAGTAGAAGGGACAAAATTATCTCTATCTAAAGAACATAATCATGACTAGATAAAACAAGGATGAGCAACTCTCAAGACAAATCATTCTGTTTGTCGTGGAATTCTCTTCTTATAATTTCAAATACCAGCTCATTCCATGTATCAACTGGACCTGGCATGCACCAGTGCAAGCAATCCTGTGGCGGGGGCCGACCATCTGGGCCTCTCTTCGTAATCTTATTGGGATCTGGGCTTCGATATGGACCTGGATGCCCATCATGACGATATGAAAAGGCTTCTGTGATATCCATCAATTTCATTTTTGATTTGTTTGTCTTTTTCTTCACTGCATGGTTAAACCCGGTCACCTGTTTCTCATGCATTATATTGGTAAAGCCATTTTCAACCAATTCACCTTTCAAGGCAGGCCTTACTTTTCCAGTGCATGATCCTCCCGTGTTCCATGCTCCACCCTCATAATGATCTGGTGAGAAGCTGCGGACGATGGTAAGACCAGTGTAATTTGGATGGGTGGCCATGGCAGTTAGAATTGTTTCGACAGATACTCCAAAAGCTTCAATATTATCAATCTTCTTTTGTCTGGATTTGTCTGGCCACCACAATTGTCCTCCAACAATCTCATTGTTCAATATATACACCGACTGCTTGGCAAACCAATGGCCAGAAGAGAGGACAATAACTTCAAAACCTGTAATATATTCCATGAAGCCCTCATCAGGTGCATCAAGGTGGAGCTTAACCACACCAGCTGGAGCAAAGTCAAATGGTTCAGGAGTTTGATGGACAAGCCAGGAGGACCATATGCGAACAATCATTGTGGATGTAGATCTGAAATAGTAGCGCTGCATTCTTTTATTCCCTCTGTTTTTGGGAACCTCAACCTGAGAAGGTACGAGAATGACAGGTAAATCTTAGTCTGGTCTTAAAACCAGAAAGATATCCAACTGTAGCAAGAAACCATCAAGCAAGAACAGATTGTCATTTGTGTGAATTAACCACATTAATGCTGATATTTTTGTAACAAGAAATAGATAGAGTTGTTTGTATTGCCACCTGTAACTTAGAAATGAAACTAAGATCTTCCCCTACATGAACCCATGGAAACCAGGAATTGTTGATAGGACTTTAAAGGATTTTCATTATACACTAGAAATTTACTCCATAAAAGTTTTCCCACAGGGCTGACTGAATCAGTGAGCGAGTATGAGAGAGGGGAGTTGGTGGAAAAAAGAAACCAAACACTGAAAGAACCACAAAATGGTAATCCCATGGAGCAGCAAAAAACTTTTATCTATAGAACTATTAATTAATTAGGGAAAATAGGAAAATAAAATAAAGGAAGAAAGGACAAAGCAGGGATATAAGTATGTTAACTGAACACGTCACCAATTGAGATATTAGAAAGGCTTTTTCCTAACCTGCCAAAGAATACACAGCATTGATTCCATTTGATTTCTTGCAACTGAATCACCAATAAAAGCTAATGTTTTTCCCCTCATTAACTCCAAGAACTTCTTGGGGTCAAACCTAGGGAGGTCACACTGGGTTGGTTTCCATCTCCAGTTCTCATAATCCTTGTCTGGTCTTCCATTCCCTTGACAGTTCTGCATCTGAGTGAGCACGGGACAGGAGTTATTTGTGTACAATGGTCCAGTTGGGTCATAAATCCACTTTCCATTGTAGAGATCACAATCTGAAACAAAACGAGAAAGTTATTATCAAAGAATATGAGTAAATATATGCGAAGTAATCTGCATAAGGAAAACATTTTATTTTTGACTTTAACTGAGAATATGGAATTACTCAGTAGTATAACATATCATGCAATTGAGCGTTAGTAATGTCCAAGCCAGCAAAGACATGCACACTCAGCCACCATTATGGCTGCAGGTATCATTTGAATCCAGGCAGTTCAAAACTTGAGTCAAACAGATTCCGAGGTTTGGAATGAAAATCTATTCCCATTTTTCCAGCTCAAAGGCATAGATAGTTGCAATGAACTATTGGCACCCCAAAAACAGATGAAGTCGAGCATTATACGATGCGTGAGCATCGAAATAAATTTCAGAAAATCAATGTGCAGAATAATGATGGAAAGCAATTTAGTGAATAAGCCATTCAAGATTTTCCACCACTGTTTCACCTCTAACAAGATACACAACCATATTCCCTGGCTATATGAAGGGACTGAATTTATCTGAAAGAGATATGAATATGACATTGGCTATAAATAAATAATTAACAGGCAACAGACAAAAGCCAAAAATGGGCATTCAATTCTACCCAAGCAAAAATGATCAGAACTTGGTGAGGACAAAAATTATGGCCAGCTTACGAATTGAGCATACCACAACTAAACAACAGTGATTATCGACAAGAAAGCATCAGAAAAGGGGAAAAACATTTGAAACAGACAGAAAGAGAAGATCATCATAAGACCTAGAAGCGCAGGAATAATGAGGGGACAGCCCAATATTTCAGGAGACAAGAAGATGGTACCTGAATCAACAACATCAGCTTGACTCAGATTGGTGGTAGCAGCAGAAGACTCCACTCTCTCTTTTAAATCTGTTGGCATATTATTGGAGGACACTGATGCATCTCCCCCAAATGCAGTATCATGCGATGAAGAACTTCTGTTGCCATCTCCTTCTTGTGTGACCCTGGAATGAGGAAGTTTATCCTCCGAATTCTCAGATTCTACTTGTCCTGAATCTGATGCTTCATTCTTATCCTGAGATTGCGAAGACCGGTTTTCTTCAATAATAGTTCCATTGCCATCATTTCCACCAGATTCAACAGATTCAGTACCAATGTGTTGAGAAATGACACCATTTCCATGACCGGCAGGAATAGTTAAATTTGATTTGCCTCTCTCTGCAAATGGATTGACAATGTGACTGGACTCTGAATCAGTCTTTCTTGAGCTATCAACACCATAGAAATACCCATGAATCGTAGAACCAATGGGTTGCGAGACCAAGAGAGTTGAAGCTAGCAGCAAGAATAGAGCAAGCCCTCCAAAAGAAGCAATAATAGATAAAAGGCTCTTTGGATATGCACTTTTAGGCCATTCTTTAGTCAAAACAGAACTCATGGCTCTCTTATTCAAATTAAGTTCCTTCTATACTATCCAAATACATTAATCGAGTTTCAAACACAAAATTTGTTTTACAATTCAGCAGAGCTGAAAGGTCCTCTTCCAAAGCTTAAGAATTCACAGAAACTAACCCCCAAGTGCAAACTTACTCTTACAAATACATATAGTACAAATAAATACATATATACGCATCATTAATCAGCGAGACATATGATTTCACCATCCTTGACAGCAACCAAAAGAAGCATAAAAGCTGCATAGAATCAATACAGAGATTAACAAATCAGAAATATAAAAAAATAACATAAAAATGATAACTGACATCAACAAGAACACCGCCAATTAATGATGCAGCAGGAGAAATCAAGACGTGTTAACGATTTCACACCACTACTCCCAGTTGGAAGCAAATTTGAAACCAAGATTCAAAACCCAAAACAATTCAAAACCATCTTATCAAAATTTTCCCCAATTTTCATAACAAGAGTAAGCAAATCCAGCGAAATGACTCGAAAATTCTTACCTTGAAACCGAAAGAAAAAACCACCAACGTCACGTAAAATCAAACGCCAGCATTAAAATCCTCGGAGCTTCCGCTCAATGAGTAGAAACTGATGATTAAATACAATAGCTGAAACAAAAATTTGATGTGATCTCGTCTCTGAGGAAACTTGACGCGTGGGACAGAGTAGATGAATCACTGTGGGCATATGAAAATTTAAATAATAAATAGGAATTAGACTAATGATATAAGGGGTGTTTGTTTTGGATCTGGAGTGAATGACCTGTTGACAAAATGATTAATGGTAACATTAAATATACATTTTGGCGATTCGCTCGAAATAACTGTAGATTTTTTGGGCAAATTTTCCGTACTGTTTGAGAATTTGGTGCTTGTACTCGTGCATTTTGGATGAATCATAGAAAATACTTTAGAAAAATAGATTGTTAACAGAAAATTAGAAAATGTTCTAAGTTTTTTTTTTTAAAAAAAATATGAAAAATGAGTTTTTTATTTTTTTTCATTTTGGAATGAAATAAATTTTATTGTTGATGTCAAATCAATTATTTTTTGATTGGATTTGTAGAATGAAAGTGATTTTTATATATATTTGTGATGTTGCAGAAAGTTGCGTGT